>LOJH01008408.1:21290-41653 GCA_001685095.1 Ellobius talpinus
TTGAAAGAACACACAAGAGACCTGGGTCATTTGAAAGGAGATCAGCCAAATGCCATTTATTTAACCTTGGGGAAATCCTTATATACCTCGCTGCTGCACAAGGATTTCTGCCCAGGCAGGTGGGAAATTACCACACCAAAGATGGAGTAAACAATGCCCTACAGCTAATCACCAGGCGGGGCACAGGGAGCACAGGAACAAACAGAATGTTTTAGTTAACTGACCAGAAACTGTCCTCAAGATGAACCCCAGGAACAGGGATAGACCCGGGCCTACACCATACCACTGGGATTAAAGGCATGCACCGCCTCGTTTCTATGGCAACTAGTAAGGCTACTAAGATTAAAGGTGTGTATAAGGCTGACCAGTGAGGCTGTTCTATTCTCCCGATCCCCTGAGAAGCTTTATTTATTAAAATACAGTTGAAATACCACACAAGGCAGCACCTCCCAGGGTTCACCAGGATACTTCCCTCCTTCCTTCTGCTGGACTAATGGTAGGGTCTCTTCTGGAGGCTCAGACACTTTCCAGAATCCTTACCTCACGAGAAACCCTATCAGAGAGAGTGTGTGTCTTGAGTAAACGACTCGGGTCCCTTTACCATGGGACCTCTGGGGTTTTCTCAGCGCACTGGATTTGCAGTTCCGTGAGAGCCTGGAACTTTTATAAGCATTCTTCCTCCAAGCATATTCTGCCTATCCTGTGGGCATCACCAAGGATATGGCATGATACACCCTCCCGTGGGCAGTATTTTCCTGATGCGTATGTCTTCCACTGTGACTGCTTAGTCCTTGCCAAGCATTTCACTTTGTAGAGTGGTCTGTCAGCGGGGACCATGTAAAAGTAATCTTGATTTGTAATCACATGTCCAAGGTGGCTTATTTGCTGTCAGAATATATGGCAATCCTTGCCGGAGGCCAGCTCCAACAGGTCAGAGACCCTGGAGCTACGTGGAGTTGGCAGCTAGTAAACACTTATCAGAGGGAAGCCAAGCCTAATTCTGTCTTTTTTCCCCCTCTTAAGCCTTCTATACCACCTAAGACAAAAATCTCTGCACAAACAGAAAATCACCTCACAGCCACAAGTTACATAGTTTCCAAAAACAAATGAAAATCTTTACGCAGGAAGAAATCACATTATGATCACAAGTTGCATGTTTTTTTAGAAGCCCAAAAGTAGTTAAACATTTTCCTTTGTGCTGTTTCTACCACCACAACTGCTTCACTCCAAAGCAGTGATTCTTTTATTGTGGATTAACAGACTTTCAAGCAAGCCAAGTCTGTTTCAGCCAGTCCCTTTGCACAGGCACACAAAGCGATTTGCTGTTACAGTGTACCAGATTCCTATCCTATTTCTACACTGCAAAACCTTAAACAAGTGATCTAGTGAACCACCTTCTTTCTTTCTTTCTCACACCCAGTAGGGTCATTTAATTTCTTTTCACATGTTGGATTCTGTAAGCTCCATGATCAAGGAACTCAGGCCTAACCTTGGGTGTGGGGTTATAACCGCTCTCTGGTTATCAGCCTGCTTTTCCACAGGCAGAATTCATGGGTCTATAATGCATGAAACGTCCTTTTGTTTTTGTTAGTTTCCACAGAGGCAGCCGTCTGCCTCTGCTGCTGAAGCAGGCACATTGTCACCTGTTGCCAGGTGCCTTCCCACCTTCAACTATGGGGCATGTGCCCCGTTAAAAGTGCCCGCCAGGCACAGTTCACTCTCTTGCCTCTTGCTCCTCCTTTGCCTCTCTTGACTCCTCTTTCCTCTTTTGCTTCCCTTGTCTTTCTTGTTTCTTGCCTCTTCTCTCTTCTCTGTTCTGTCTGTCTGTCTGTCTGTCTCTGTCATGTCCCCACTCAAAGACTCCTTTCACTCTTTCTCTCACTCCCTTCTTCAGTAAACCTCTTGCACTAACTCAGTTGTGCACAGTGTGTTCACTTATTGGCATGCCTTGGCAGGGCCCACTCAAAGGTACCCACTTTGCCTTGTTTATTTGTTATTTATTTATTTATTTATTTTTATTGTGACAGTTCTCATTTTCCATCCTTGGCAAATTTCATGGCCCTGATCATCATTGCTCTATAAAAACCCATCTTCATTATGATCTGTAAGTACCTTGCACAGTGAGGGGTGGGATTTTTCCCAGGAAGCAGTCTCACTATACCAGGTACAGTGGGGTTCTTCTACATGATAATCACCCTGTGACAAACACAGCAGGAACTCGCTAGCAGCAAGCAGGAGATGGCACAGCAGAGGCAATGGGCATTCTGGAGGTGACCCCCCTCCACCTGGGACTTTGCCTGTCTGGGCTGCAGTCATCCTCACTGGGCTATCCGCGGAGCTGCACTCTATAAGCTGCACTGCGGACTGCAGCTCTTCCAACAGGACCACCGCCAAACCCTGAAAAACTAATTCATAAACATTCGTAGTTTGGGGGCAGCAAGCCATCCTTAATGTGCAAGAATCATGACAAACTGTGAAATAAACATAAATAAATTTAACACAATCTTTTCCTTAGGGGGCTGTTTCCTGTGTGTGCTCTCCCCTTCTCTCCTTCCTCCCTTCCTTCTGCTCTGAAGTCAGGTTACTGCTAAGTGCATGCAGCTAGCCCATCAATCAATCCCATACATGTACTTTCAATATAATTGACACCTTGGTGCAAGACCTGGGACAGTGTGACCCTCTCCTTCCCACTTCCAGAATCTTCCTCCTGTCATGGAGAGAGTGGCTCAAGTTCGTAGTGAGCTCTTGAGAGCCACATGCTGGTCCTTGACTTGCTTCATAGCATTCACTAATAAGTTTAGAACCATATATCATTTGATGCACCATGCTCTTAATGGGGTTTCTGTATGGGGCTAGACTAGAAGTTGAGGTCACTTTTACGTATGATCCCATTTACCTCCTTTCTTCTAAATGTTATGAGCAGCACCTGCTATTGCCAGTGATTGTCCATCTTGAGGCTTTCTTTTAAATGGTACAAGTCTTTAGTTGTAGACATGAAATTTGGTATCTCAGCCAGGTAGGGCTTTGAATAGTTTGAATGTATCTAACAAAATATTTTGTGTAGACAGTGCCTAGAAATGGAATTGATCCTGTTTTCCCCAGATTCTGGAAGCCAGTGGGAAAGTAATGAGAGAAGGCAGCCCCCCTCATGTTTATGTTCATCAACTGGAGTTTATAAATCTGTATACTATAAATCTTAATTAGGATGCTCATTTGACTAATGATGCAAATTAAAAGAAAGTGCCATTTCTATTAATTAAATTTGAAGATTAATCATCAGCAGCATGCTAATGAGACTTTGGAAGTTACGATATCTATAGAGATTTGTTATTTTCCTTGATAGTGGCTAGTTTGAAAAGAGCTCCTTATGGGTCTGGTAAGAATACAGGGATGGAGTATGCTTGAATCCTTCCTACTAGGATTTGAGTAGCACAGGAAAGAGTGTAGGGATTAGAGATCTTCATTATCTAGGCTTTACTAGGCCTTAGATTCAAATTTCTGGAAAGTTTAATCCTCTAAAGCGGAGGTGAGAGATCGGGATTAGTACTGTGCCTGCCAGAACTCGCAGGGGTGTGGACACATCCCTTCCTCCCTTCCCTTCTCCCCTGGACTGTGGAGAAGCTGGTACCTCTTCCCCACCCTACTCTAAGATCCATGAGTCCCCTGCTACCCTTTACCTCTGCCAGAACTTTGTGTTGCAAATGACCTGCAGCTCTCTCAAATTGGTTTAACCCCAAAGGGGATTTTTCTCAAGAAACAAAACTCCATGGTTAGGGTTAATCTTAGCCATGGTTGCAGGCAGCGATGCCAATAGTGCGGATTCTCCTTCCATCCTTTTGCTGACTTTGTCCTGCATTCTCTGCAGAGAGGGGATACTAGGATGTCCCACCAGTTTGGTAACCCCAGGGACAGAGGGAACACACATACTTCTTTGCTGAGAACTGCAGCAAAGGTCAGGGACTTTTTCACAGTGGGTGAGGTTGAACTAACCTGACTACAAGGTTCAAAACCAGGTTCAGACTCTGGAACCTGAGTTTAGGCTCAGCCTGTTTCAAGCAAAGTGTTGTGGTTCTGCAGGTGAAAAACTGGGGGTTGTCATTACCATTCGGTCAGTACTGTGTGGCTGTAGTCTCAGCGGAGGAAATCACTCTCAGACAAACTGTTTTTCAACTCCATTCTCATTCTCTGCTCTCCCCCATCTCCCTGGGCCTTTCTTCTTTCTTTCTCTTCCCTCTCTTCTATTTTCTGTCTCTTACTCTCTTTCTTCCTCTCTCCCTCCCTCCATTTCTCTCTCCCCTATGTTTGTAAGTACACACCTATGCATACGTGTATGTGTATGGGTACACACACACACACACACACACACACACACACCCTCAACCCCACCATACCCTTTCTTCCCATTTCAAACTCCCAATAGCAATGGCGTGACATTTCAAAGAACTCATCCTCAATGATTCTGAGAGTACAGCGGTAGACAGGTCAGTCGTCTTTTGCTAGGGGATGAATTGTCCACCGACTGCAGTAGTAAAGAGACATTGTGGGAAAATGAAAGGGGCTGGGAAACACTGTCCTTTATCCGCTTATGTGTACATTCAGCCCACTCTGAGCCAAACCAGTCATCGTTAGACGCAAGGGGAAGTGAGCCCATACGGAGCCCAAGCTTTCCAATGACTTTGCAGAGCACACGGATTTATTGTGTACTTTCTAGTAGCCCTGACTGCCAGGAAAAATTAAACAGGCTGCCAATTAATCCTTAAATCTCTTGAATTATGGTGATAAGGGCTGAAGGCTGCAGTAGACTCTCTCAGGTGTGATCCAGTCATTGCATCCTTTTCACGTCCCCATGGTCCTCGGGTCAGCCCAGAAGCCACTATCAGGATGCCCAAAGTTTTAGATAAATATCTCATAAGTTTGAACCTCAATTTCTTCATCTACAAAAGTGCTCCTCGATGAGTATATGTGTGAGTGTGTGTTTGTGTATGTGTGTGCCTATGGTAGTTTCATTTTCTTTTCCTTTAATATCAAGCTTTAGCCTTATTCATGTTAGGATACTTTACTTTTATAAAAAAAAATTTTAATGTATCTCTGTGTGTGTGTGTGTGTGTGTGTGTGTGTGTACACGCATGCCACAGAGCACATGTAGCAGTCAGAGCACAACTAACCAGGAGCCTGTTCTCTCCTCCCATGTATTATTTTTCAGGCAGGGTCTCCCTTATTGCTTCTGCTATAAATTGTTATGTGAGTAGAAGGGATTGGGCATTAGGCTTGTGCTGCAAATGCCTTTACCTACTAGGCCATCTTCTTGACCAAGAAGGATTTACTTTTTTGAAAGAGGAAATGATCTGTTCTAGCCTTAGTCTTCCAGACAGGAAGCAGGAGATGACACGACCTCCCTCTGCAGCAGGCACATCTGTTAGGCGTGAATATGTTCCTTTATAACACAGTCTGGAGTTTGCTTACCAATCACACATCATTAGCTGAGCTCATGTTGGGCTTCCTGTATCTGCACATTATCCACCTCTCATTGAGGCCTGTCTGGGAGTTGGCAGAGGAAAGTTTGTGGATGTCCTGAAAAAAAAAAAGAATATAAAGAGATGCTAGTCGTGGTCATATAAGCTGAGGCCAACCTGGGCCTCACTTTTCTTTTGACAGACTAGGAAGCCTAGGGAAATTAGTTTCCTGCTAGTGTCCTCTGTTGCTGGCTGTCTTATCTCCTTCTGACATTCTGTTTCTCCCCAGTCACCCTTCCCACGCTGATGTGCTCATGTCTTCTACGGGGATTGAAGTCCCATCTACTTCTAAACCAATAGGTCATTTCCATTTTCAGAGTCCTCTTGGCTCTATCCTTAACAAAGACGGAAGACTGGATTTCCAGTACCTCAGGTGTTGGTGAAAGACAATAAGGTCAGAAGGAGTTAAGTGACTTCTAAAGCCACCACAATGGGTTTAACATATACCGAGTGACTACTTTCTCCAAGGAAGGGACCGGAAGAAGTGGCACATCCAGAATGTACTCTCAATATCCTGTCTATTCCCGGCTATGACTTCCGTAGAATGTTGGTCCTAACTCACTTGTTTGGAGGCCCACATATGTGTCTGCCACCTTCCCTTTTCCACTCTTACCCAGATATAATCTGGTTAACCAGCAGAGTTTCTGCTGGAGAAGTCTGTGCTGTTCTCGTCGGTGCAACCCTGACAGATACGTTTTGGGCATCCGCTGTGTGCCAAACACTATTTTAGGTACAAAAATAACAAACAATTTGCAAACAAAACAAGGAGGTTGTCAGATGGCTTAGTTCATAAAACACTTGCCGCCGTGCAAGTTATCATGATGCAGGTTGGGATCCTCAGAACCGTGTGGGCAAAGATGAGTGCAGGAGCGTATGACTAACCTGGAGACAAGATGGGCGATGGGGAAAGGAAAATTCCCAGAAACTCATGGGTCAGCTAGCCTGGTGCGGGCAGCAGTGAGCAAGAGACCTTGTCTCAACCAAGGTGGAAGGCAAGGGCCAACACCTGAGGTTATCCTCTGACCCTTTATGTACATAGTAGCACTTATGAGCATACACACACAGACACAGACACACACACACATACATACACATGGGAGGGGGTTAAAAATGAAGAGAAAATAGAATACTATCTTCCCAAAGCTTGGATTCTGCCTTGAAATTCAAATATTTACCAAACAGTCATCAAATCAGGAGGGATGGAGACTCGGGATGGGCTCCAGAAAATGAATGTAGCGCCAAGAATTTAATTGGGCTCCCCTTGGTTAGCGGGACACTGGTATGGACAGCAGGGGATGGTGGGGCATGGCTCCATTGTTGATTGAATATGCCTAAACTTCTCATCATCGTAGAGCTGAGAATCAAAAATGAGGCCCTTTTGTTTATGCCACCATCGCTTTTACCTGTCCCCCGTAAGGACCTCTCAGCTGCCTCCTTCCACGCTTGTATCACGTCCTAATTAACAACCAGCAGTGTTTCTCTAGTGCCCTTAAGATGCAGGCCAGTGGCTTCCTGTGCTCTGGTTCCGCATATGTAGCCTTTCCTGTTTTTTCCAGCGCCCCCCAACACCTCATTGCCATGGCTGATACTCAGTCCTCCCTGTCACTTCAGACACTTGGCGTTGTTACACAGATTGTTCCTTCAGTCTGCAGTACCTATGTCCTCTCTCTCCTTCCGACCTTTGCTTACATGCACTTATTGTCTCGAGCTGTTCACTTCTGGAAGGTTTTCATGACCACCTAGACTTCCGCATAGGCACCCCTACCTGCTGGGTTCTCTTTGGCCACCATAGACACCTGCATAGGCACCCCTACCTGCTGGGTTCTCTTTGGCCACCATAGACACCTGCATAGGCACCCCTACCTGCTGGGTTCTCCTTGGCCACCATAGACACTGCATAGGCACCCCTACCTGCTGGGTTCTCTTTGGCCACCATAGACACTGCATAGGCACCCTTACCTGCTGGGTTCTCCTTGGCCACCATATACACCTGCATAGGCACCCCTACCTGCTGGGTTCTCCTTGACCACCATAGACACCTGCATTGGTGCCCCTACCTGCTGGGTTCTCCTTGGCCACCATAGACACCTTCATAGGCACCCCTACCTGCTGGGTTCTCTTTGGCCACCATAGACACCTGCATAGGCACCCCTACCTACTGGGTTCTCCTTGGCCACCATATACACCTGCATAGGCACCCCTACCTGCTGGGTTCTCCTTGGCCACCATAGACACCTGCATAGGCACCCCTACCTGCTGGGTTCTCCTTGACTACCATAGATCTCTTCATAGGTACCCCTACCTGCTGGGTTCTCCTTGACCACCATAGACACCTGCATTGGCACCCCTACCTGCTGGGTTCTCCTTGGCCACCATAGACACCTGCATAGGTACCCCTACCTGCTGGGTTCTCCTTGGCCACCATAGACCCCTGCATAGGCACCCCTACCTGCTGGGTTCTATGCTGTCAACAATCATTCCATATTGTGATCATTTTGTATGAGATTATTAGGATGGTTTCTGTTACACTCTGCTAGTGCTCAGTCTATTCCTTTCAATTATTGTACCTCCAGTGCCTGGTATAGTGTGTCTCACCTAGTAAGCACTCAAAGAAAGAATTAAACGGTTCATGAAGACATTGAAGCCAGAAGAATAATGCTAAGACCTCATAAATCAATTCTCTCAGCCTACAGATGTGAAATTGGAAAATCAGAGAGGGAGCGTGATTTAACCCAGGTGACTCAGCATCTTGGTTTTACGTCCTCATCCACAATGCTGCATTGTCTTCCTAAAGATCTCAACCCACTTTACAACATTATTCTTCTGTATATTGTACATATTCTCTNGTGTGTGTTGGAGATTGACCTTGACCTAAGGTGTTTTCCTCAATACACCTCCAATTTATTTCTTAAGACATGATCTCTCATTGGACACAGAATTTGCACATTTGGTCAGGTTAGCTGGTGGGCCAGTGAGCTTCAGTGTTCCATCTTTACCTTGCCAGTGCTGGGATTATAGTTGAACATCACCACACCCAACTTTTATACATGGCTTCTAGGGACCAAATTCAAGTCCTCATGCTTGCCCACCAAGTGCTTTATGGAATGAGCCATCTCCCCAGCTTCCTATTCTTTGAGACCTAGGCCTATAACTGAGACTCATATCTTGTCTGGCTAAGCATATCCTCATGAAGCAGAGCAGGTTGCCAGGTGAACTCTGTAGCTCCTGAAGGCTCAGTAAGTCCTGAAATGTATTTGAGATATTTCTTCTAGTTGAGTTAACAGTTAACTCTCAAATATAGCTGAGCTCCAGATCCCAGGCCATCAGAACATGCCAGGAAGGCAAACCCTCAGCCCTCTTTTCTAAATCGCTTCATTAAGTCAACATAAATGGAGGCCACCTTGGTAGCAGTTTTTCACCCAGTATGATGTGGTCATAATGAACAAGGTTGCTTCATTTCCACCAAGTCCCTAGGTGATACTCTCAGAACCTGCAGGGAAAGTGCTGGCGTCTGGCAGGGGATGAACGTTTACTTCCGGATCCTCTGGAAGGCCTCTATGCACCTTCCGGAGCATGACCAGGACACAGCTCCAGAGGGCCAGGTGTTCTCTCTGTGAATAGGAGGCAGGAACAGCAGTACCTTGTAGTGTGCTCCATACCTGTGTGTGAGCTGGTATGAACTTCTAAGTGGGCAATGGAGCAAGAGAAAACTAGTGAGTGGCACCCTTCCTGGACTCAGGCAGCAAAGCTGTGTTTAGTGGAAGAGCCCCAAAGGGAAGGAGAAAGCAGAGTGGAATTAAAAGTCCACATGGAGACTGAAGAGATAGTTTAAAGAATAAAAGTACCTGCTGAACAAGCATGAGAACCTGAGTTCAAATCCTCAGAGGCCACATCAAAGGCCGAGTATAGTTGTGCACGCTTCTGTAGCCTCTATCGTTATAGTGATGTGGAAAAAACAGCAATACTGGGCTTGCTGGCTGCCAGCTGAACTCCAGGTTAAGCAAGAAGCTCTGTCTCTCCAGGAAGTGTGGTGGAAAATGAGCAAGCAGGACACTGAATATCCTCCCTGAGTTCTAAGAGCAGATACTTGTGCATACGTGTGCATGCACACCACTCTCCCTCCCCCAACTCTTCCTCTCTCTCTCTCACCACGTGTCTGTGACCAGACACTATATCAGGCAGTGGTAGTTGTGATAGGTAAGTTACTGACCCTCTGTGGAGTCTTGCTTTCCCCTCTACATTCAGGTATGTCCAGCTGGTGGTCCACAGGTCATATGTGACTGAGGACAGCTGTAAAGGCAGGCCCAATACAGAATCATAGACTTACTGAAAACATGATGAATTTGGGGATTTTGTTTTTCTTTTTGGAACTTGACTGTACAGTTCTTGAACATCTGTATGTGGTAACACCCTGTCACAGCGGTGAAGGGTTGGGCATACCTTCCAGAGGAGAGTGAATCCAGCTACATTAGTGTTGCTCACTTCTGGAGCGTCATCTGCTATCCAGAGACTGGAGACAATTTGAGGACATATAGAATTGCCTGTCAGTCAAGGAGACAGAAAATTAACACATATTTTCCTGATACTCAAATCCAGTTACAATAAGTATCCTTTGGAGAATAAATGAGATGTATGTACCGGCTAACATTTCAGGGCTGCATGCTAGATACTTAATGACAATGATAACAACCCCGGTGGCATTTAGGGATCCAGGCACCATTGAAAGTGTGCTTTTCAAAATGACTCATTTAATTAAAATACCTGTATAGAGTCGATTATTACTCCAGTTTCTAGACAGGAACGCGAAAGTTTGAAAGAGGTTCACTTAGCACATTTAGCACAGCCACTTAGCAGGAGAGACAGAGAAACTCCCTCCTGTGCTCTCTCTGCACCTGTCATGAGCTCAGTCCCTGCAGCCACCAAGTAAGCTCAGTAGTCACCCCCACCCCCCCGTCTGCTGTAGACTTGGTTTTCACAGCTTTATTTAGACTGAAGGCATTAAATGAAAAATCTTAGCTAAGCAATTCGCCCACTTTAAATAGTTCTTATTATAATGAATTGCTGTAGTTGTTTTCTCGCTGTAATGGGTGCTGGTCTTTTTCAGACTTAGAGATTAAATGTTATCAAGGTCTCCAAGTAGAGACCAAGCAGCACAATGCAAATAAAGTACAATAGCATCTGTGGTTTCAGGTGTTCATTGAGGGTCTTGGAACAATGCCCTCACATAATGGGAGTTACTGTATTATTTCTACCCGTGCTTTAAGATTTGGGGAAGAAGAAAGAATACAAGGGACTTGTTTGAAATCTCACAGCAAGACTCCGGTCAGTGGAAAATGACTTACACTGGTGCTTTCCATGATACAGGTGAAGGGTGCTGCCCTGGATACTGGCCCCTTCACGGCTGACCCATCTCTCTTGACCCTCTCTTGCTCAGGTGTTTCTCAAGAGTGACCGTGTGGCCCGCATGGTGCAGAGTGGTGGCTGCTCAGCCAACGATTCTCGGGAGGTCTTCAAGAAGCACATTGAGAAGAGGGTGCGCAGCCTGCCTGAGATTGACGGGCTCAGCAAGGAGACTGTGCTAAGCTCCTGGATGGCCAAATTTGATGCCATCTACCGTGGTGAGGAGGATCCCAGGAAGCAACAAGCCCGGATGACAGCCAGCGCAGCTTCTGAGTTGATTCTGAGCAAGGAACAACTATATGAGATGTTCCAGAACATTCTTGGTATCAAGAAATTCGAACATCAGCTCCTGTATAATGCCTGTCAGGTAGGTGCCTCTTCCTTAGGCCTAGAACTATGGGTCAACAGAGCCCATTATAATTTTTGTGGGCCAATTCTTGATGGGAAAACACTAAAAATCATATTTTGTAAGTGCGCTGATGACTTTATTGAAGTCTATATAAAATCAATTTATGACTAACTTTATTGAAAACTAGATTATAATTGTAGTTTTATCAGATATGAAAAGATTCTGAACTGAGAGCCCTTCTGGTCTCATGGATCCTATGACTGGCCTCATTATGGCTGAAAGGTAAGTAGGTCCTGTAATAATGGTGTAGCTTTGGTGTACAAGAGAGCTAGCAATTAACAGTATGACTTTATTACTTTATTACATTATGACTTTATTACATTGAGGATTCTGCCTTAAAGTGGGTATTATATGCAGGGTAGTATATGCAAGATTCTTGTTTCTCAAGCTAAAAAGAGAACTAGACACAAAGCCTGGGTGTCCAGAGTGATTGACACAGAAATCCTGCTCGAGTTTGCCTTGAATCATAGCCCACTTCAGTCCCATCCTGAATCTCTGAGTGCATCAGAGTGAGAGATGAACTTTGGGTTCTGATCGGTACTACCCCCACATAGACCTGTATTTCCCCTGGACAGAGGCTTGGAGAGCAAGCTATGGGAGATTATGATTTCTTACATATCCATCTGGTGCTATCTATTCCCTCAGCAAATACTCGTAGAGTTTACTTCACATGGCTTTGAACTATTCCATGTGTGACCCTTGAAAGCATGTTAACATGTGTACTCCAGACGAGATTGGGTGCATTCAGGGTGGCATGGCTATAGACAAACATTGTTTGTCACAGCCAGAACCTGAAAACAACCTAAATGCCCCTTGACTGAAGAATGGATAAGGAAAATGTGGTACATTTACACAATGGAGTACTACATGGCAGGAATAAAATAACAACATCTTAAAATTTGCAGGCAAATTGATGGAGCTAGTAAACATCATATTGAGTGGGGTAACTCAGACCCAGAAAGACAATTATTGTATGTACTCACTCGGAAGTGGTTTTTAAACAAAGCAAAGAAAACCAGCCTGCAAATCACAATCCCAGAGAACCTAGACAACANAATGGATAAGGAAAATGTGGTACATTTACACAATGGAGTACTACATGGCAGGAATAAAATAACAACATCTTAAAATTTGCAGGCAAATTGATGGAGCTAGTAAACATCATATTGAGTGGGGTAACTCAGACCCAGAAAGACAATTATTGTATGTACTCACTCGGAAGTGGTTTTTAAACAAAGCAAAGAAAACCAGCCTGCAAATCACAATCCCAGAGAACCTAGACAACAATGAAGACCCTAAGAGAGACTTACATGGATCTAATCTACATGGAAAGTAGAAAAAGACATGATCTCCTGAGTAAATTGGGAGCATGGGGACTATAAGAGAGGGTTGGAAGGGAGGGGAGAGGAGAGGCAGGAAGGGAGCAGAGAAAAATGTAGAGCTCAATAAAATCAATAAAAAAAAGAAAAGAAAAAGAAAAAAGAGAAAAGAAAAGAAAAGAAAAGAAAAGCACACTCCAGCTACATTCCGAGAGAGTTTCAACCTGGGGCCAGCCCAGGAACTTGAATCTCAAACAAGGGCATCCCTTGCTGCTAACTATGTTGTCCATTCCCCTGTAACAGCAGTCAGAATCACTGAACCTTGCTCTAGTTTCCCTGGGTCAACTCTAGGCCCTGCGGCAGGCTAAAGGGAACACCTGTAATGAGTTAGCTGAGATCTACCAGTGCAAATCTGCCTCATAGAGACAGAAGAAACTCTCTTCTGACTTCTCACTAGCTTTGAGGCCTTGGGGTTTTGCAACCCTCATTGTGTTGATTTGAAATCATACAGAGTTAAATGTTGGTAGAACCTTATGATGGTATATACCTCACGTGGTAAAAGTTAAAGAACACACCCCATTTTAAGGTGTTCACTAACTCTCGCTAGGTCCAAACTGGTACTCTAAAATCAACCATGCACTTATCCCTGTGCTTTTTTATGGACAGGAGGATGAGAGCAGTACAGAGTTGATGGTGCCTGTCTTTAGGAGGAAGCATTGGACTTGGTTTTTATTTTTCCCGTTTGTGCTTTTATACCCTTTCTAAACTTTCTGTCTTAAGCATATGTTTGTTTTATAGACAGAAACAAATAACAAAAAACCCTCAGCAAATAAGTAGTGACAACAGTAGAAAGTGGAGAAAATGACCTTCTGAATCATTTTCTAGTCTTCAGTTGTTAGCATCGAGTCTTCATGCCATTGCCATGGCCAAGGTTAGCTTGTATAACGATTTGGTAGGTCTTACTATACCTGCTCAAATGCACTTTTCTTTCTTCGCTCATCTTTGCCTTCAGGAGCAAGGCATGCAAGACCCCGTCTTTGATGTGCTAGTTTTGCTTTGTAAGAAATACACTCATTAAAGTAAAACACAGCTAGTAAAACAGAACCCATCACTCCTAAGCCCTCTTAGATCTTGCGCCGAAGATGTGCAAGATCAGCCTGAGCAGCCGGTGCGCTGACACATTGAGAGTGGGGGACAGTCTCTAATGCCATCCTCCCCGAATCATGCTACACTGACCAGAGCAGCTTCCACCTAATGTATGCCTGAGCTGGCCACAAAAGATAGATAGCGTTTATTGTCGCCCCCCACTGCCTGGGAGAGTGCATAAGCGGGCCAGAGGACACTGGACTTCCCTGTTACCAAGAGTCACAGCTGAAAGATTCATAACCTGTCTTTCTCGGAGTACACTCCACTTTACAGAACACTGCCAATGCACAAGAGCCAGGATATGGAACTGAATTGATTTCATCCTCAGCCAGTGACTTTTTTTTCTTATTTAGTTTTACATTTTCTATGCCTTTGTGTCCTTAAAAGACAAGCAAGCCCTAGGTGCTTCCAAAATGTGCATGGCATTTTCCTCTTATGCTCGGTGCTTTTGGGGGAAAGCTGTAATCTGTTTCCAGGAGCTGTGTTTTGCAAGTTTCACTGATGTCCCTCTCCGAGAAACTGCCAGTGACTGCCAATCTCTTCCCAAAGGAGAGGTAGAATCCATGAAAGAGTAATTATATCAATTCTGAGTCAGTTGTCTGTTGTAACATGAGCTGTCTATCAAAACACAGAAGAAAGTGAGGCACCGTGCCAATAATTTCTCTATTTGCATATGGAATTGTTTAGTGGTCCATTTTGTATGAGAGTGTATGGATTGATCTCGGAAAAAATATTGTTCAGATCCCACCTAATATCCACTGTGAGACCACTGACAACCCATTATGATGTCAGTATTGGTTTCATTTTTTCCTAGTGCTGGGGAAGCACCTGCCTGATCGCTTGTGTTGAATTCCCACACTAACTCACGAACCCAAGGTGATCTCTCTGAGATCCATTGCATTATCTAAGCAATGAAACAAAGACTGTCCTGCTTCCCCATCATGAAATCCAAGCCTATTACTGGTCCTAACGATTCAGTAATGAAAGTATTTTGAAGATACAATCACTCTCCCCTTTTCTCTCATCTGTCAATCGTATGCCCAGTTCATCTATCATTTGCTATACTTGTGTTTAACGTTGCAAGTTATTCTTAATTACATCATTCTAAAATGTGTGAACATTGCTCTTGAAAAGCACATTGCAGGGTATGGGGAGATGGCTCCATTTGCATAGTGCTCCCTTCAGAAGCTTGCCAACTAACCCCAGCATCAGAGCAAAGGAAAGCATGATGGCATGCAATTATAACAGAAGACAGGAGACAGAAGGATCCCTGAGGAATCACTGACAATCCAATCTAGCCTAAGTTTTGATTCCCAAATCCTAATGAAAGACCTTGTCTCAACCAGCAAGGTGGGTAGCACCTGAGGGACAGCATCAAAGTTTGCCTTTGAACTCCATCTGCATACGGACACACCCACACAGACATGTACCCATAAACACTCAGGCAAGCTCTCTCTCCCTCTGTCTGTCTGTCTGTCTGTCTGTCTGTCTCTCTCTCTCTCTCTCACACACACACACACACACTTTCACATGCACACACAGGTACACGTATGCACACACACACATCTACACAACAAGAAGAAAGACACCATAGAATTGTGTGTTTATATGCTATAAGAAACAATGATGCATTCTTATAAGTGTGCTGCTGTTGAAGGGATATGGATGAGTAGGAACATTGTTTCCTCTGACTTCAACTCTGACTGTTGGAAAGTGCCATACTGATCACGTGCTAACAGCGGAACCGTCAGCAGTGTGTCTCTGGCCCTCCCCAGAGCCATCATCTGTGTCCAGTGGGCCGTGTGGATATGTGAATGCTCCCACTGTCAGGAGATGGCATTGGTCACTTGTAAATTCCTAGAGTGTTGTCAGATCTATCTGTAGGACACATGGAATGTGATTTCTCAATCTATAAATACCTTCACATTTCCAATACCGAGTTCTTCATCACTGTAGAATTCTAATTCTCTTAACATTTTGTTTCATTTCCTTCAAACCATCTGGCCTCTGATGGCATGTTTTATCTTATTACTGTCTGCCTTGGACTTGATTAACACTTGACAGCTTTTCACATAGTTTATGAGACTCTGAAGAGAAACCTCAAATTATCAGGCTTTCAGCTGTGACCCAGATTGCTGGGTTGTATCATACCTCATTATAGAGTCCTTAATCTCCACAGCAGCATAGCTTTTTCCTGGGTCACAAGTTCCCTAAAGATGTGTTGACTGAAAATTTGCTTCTTGGTGCTGGCTCTATTTCTTAACCGCCACTTTTATTCCTGTAAGAACAATAAAGTTCTTGGTATAGAATGGTCTTACAATAATTTTTTGATAAAATACTTTAAAATCTTGGAATCGGTTATTGTATTGGTAGTCTAGAAATTCTATTTAAAAACATGCTTGTATTACTTATTCATAGTCTCAATAGACTTTTAAAGCATTGAATTGTGACCCAGCATCATTTGTGATGGTCTAGGAACAATGCCTAGACTCTTACATTGCCACAGAATGTCCCTTGGCGTGAGTCCAATGGTCTTATTTGCCCATCTCACACATTCTGCTGATTTTACGAGTACCAATATGCTTGGATATTATATATATTTTGTTACATTGTTGTAACAATGTAATAGACCATCAATTTAGTAGCTTCAATGCATACTTTCTGTTATCTCCTATTATTAAAACTCAGACTCTTTTCTAGGCCAGAAAACCAGATATCTCTCTTCAGATTTTCTGTTTAGGGTCTCACAAGACTGGACTTAAGGTATCACCCAGAGTCTCTTTCATCTGGAGGCTCAGCAGGGAGGGATCCTCCCCTGAGCTCCTTCACATGACACAAGTCATGTCCTTGAGACTGAATTCAGAGTTATCACCGGGAGACTCTTGCTGTTCCTGATCCCTGGGTTTCAGACTTGCTTTTAAAGAGGATTAAGCCAGTCACCCAGGATAAATCTCCTCTAAATTCAAGTGATTAAGACTTTGACATCTGCAAAAAAACTCTTCATTCTTTCTATCGAACACTGATGAGAAGCAAGTTATCAGCTCTGTCTGGGATGGGAGGAGGGACTATCACGGGGCGTTTCTCATTCTGGGTCATCCTAAGGTCGCACTGGTTGTTCCTGGGACTAGTTCTTCTGTGCGCAGTGTAAAAGAGGCTCTCCCTCACCTCCCTGCTGAATGGACTTCTTTAAGCATCCTTTTGTTTTCCTTCTGACCAGGATGGTGCTCTGTATGGTTCCATCACCTTCCTGCCCTGCACTTTCATTTGGTTCTGTGTATCTGTTCCTCCCCCTCCACCGAAGACATTATCATGCAACCCCAAGGACATAGCTATGCAAAACAGGTATACAAATCAAACACGTACTGAAGATAAATCATGAAGAAATTATTTTAGAACAACTCTTTGTTAAGCTCATAATTTTGCCACTTACTACAGATGAATGAAAATGTGTGTGCTAATGAGATAGACGTGCTTATTTTTACATACAAAACATTAAATCTTGGCTTAATGCTTGGTGCCACTAGACGAAGCACCATCAACGGTTATCACAACTGATCAATATTTTGATTTATAATCATCAGTGCTGAGGACACCGCTTTGCATAAAATATAAGATAATGCAAAATGGCTAAAATATGTTTGGGCCATTTCAGAAAGCTGGCAATTCTGTCCTAACCCAAAGCCAAATTAACTAAATAGATTTTGTGAAACTCAACTCAATGATTCAGACTGCTTTTTAAAATCAAGTGTGCTAACATAACATAAACCAAAGATGGATGATACATGCTGAGGAATGACATTCATAAAAGGCATAGAGGTTTTTGGCTTCTATAATTAAACCATGACGGTTCCACAGAAATCAGGAAACTCTGTAGGTAAAAGCACTGTAATTTCCAACATACAACAGTCCTGCAACTGAGCCAAAACATTTCAGGCAGTAGTCGTTAGCACTGCACGGCATGATGGTATGTTTGGGGGCAAAGTTGACATGTTATGTGTTGAGAATGAAGGCTACAAGAAAGACGCCCAATTCTATAGGCAGATGTTACAACAAGCTCGTTGGATTTGTTATGCATTCATTTTTAACTATTTTTTTCATTTTTATGCATTCAGAAAGCTTTTACTCTGGCCAAATGTGTCCACTCCTCCTTGCACTCAGCTACGAGACCTTGAGTGGACGGGATCATGACATAACGTTTAAGAATCCGTTCTCTAGACAATTTGAGATCAAGAGCCATAGCTTCCGTATTGACCACCTTACACCAACCTCTGAGATTGTGCAGCCAAAGCCTGACTCAAGTAAACACACAACCCAGTGTCAATAGAAATCTAAATGGAGAAGCTCCATGGGCTTAAGCACTCCTGTTGCACAAGGGTGTGTGTGTACTCCTTTCTTCCTGGTTAGGCAAAGTGGAATAGTGGTCTGTGGTGATCACTCTCATTTGCCAACTTCACAAAATCAAGAATTCCCTGGAGAGAAGCCTCTGGGATGCTTCTGAGGAGCTGCCTTAGCTAGGCTAACTGAGATAAAAAACAAAAATGTCTGCTCCCTGCAGGTAGCACTCTTCCCTGGGATAGGATACTAGATTTTATGAAAAGGAGAAAGCAAGAGAAATGCAAACATCTCTCTCTTTCCGGCTGAGGGTGACATGTGACCAGTGACTTCAGGCTCCTGATGTCCTGGCTTCCCCACCATGGTAAACCAGACCACAAACCCTCAATCAGCATACAGCTTTTCTTTAAACTGCTTTGGCCACAGCAAGAGAAAACAAAAACAAGGCCTGTATCAGCTTCTTTCCTGATAACTGTGAAAGCCATGGCAACGAGCAACTAACAGAAGAGAGTTCGTTTTTGGCTTACAGCTCTAGAGGGGCAAGAGTCCATCATGGCAGGAAAGCCCGGCAGCAGAATCAGGAATCTGAGAGATCACATCTCAGCCACAAATAGGAAGAAGAGTGGAAGTGGGGTGAGGGTATGAACTCTCTAAGCCTGTCTTCAGTATCTCCCTTCCTCCAACAAGGCTGCATTTCCCCATAAGAATCTCCCCCAGTCTTACAAACTGGGGACCGAGTATCTAGACAGACGAAACTATAGGGGACAAGCTCTCATTCAAGCGACTACAAGACCAATTGGTCTATGACTTCAGTCCACCTGCCGGTAGGGTTGTATAGCATGATATAGCAAGTAGAGGGCCACAGTGTTCTAGGACTGAGCTTTCCGTCGGGTCACATTTAGCCTGCCTCTTTCATCACATGGCTAATCAAAGAGAAACAGAAATTGAATCTCATCTTTCTGGAGTCATGCACCGCCTCTAACGGTTGTTAGCTGTTTGATGGGCTTTCTGCTATTAAATGGCTTTGTTTATCACATGTCCTTCCGTCTTGGCAAACAGAACTTAAAGAGATCAAGGTGCATGCAGTGTATGGGAAAATTCTACTCAGCTTGTGGGGACAAAGTTAAAGGCACTGCAGATGGGGGAACCGAAAGCAGTATCTAGTTTTCAAGAACATATATCATGGTTGCCCCTATTTCTTCCTCATTTGTTCCTGAGTACACAGTCAAATATTACCGTGGTACCCACTGTTACCAGGAAACTAACAGCTGTAGAAAGTTGAAATTGGAGGACAGAGGCTATCCTTCATGTGAAAAAACAAAGAACTGGGTGTTTCTCTAGAGACTTCCAAACTGCCTACAAATTTCGTCACTCCCTTCTGTCTGTCTCCATAAAGGAATCATAAGTGTGCTTGCTTCCTTGGTCCTTTCTCGGGCACTGAAGTAAAGTGCAGAGCCGTAACCAAAGGTGTTAAAGAAATACAGTTGCAGAAAAAAAAAATTAAGATGGCTTTCTACTTTTTTATACCTCTCGCTAAACGATGAAGCCTCTTACATAGCCCCCTCCCACAATCCTGTAAATTGCACCTTGCTATCTACCTTTTGAGATGTATCACCAGCCCAGACTCCCTACAACCTTTTGCCTCCTCGGTGACTGAGACCTGGAATTTTCAGAAGCCTGGTCAATAGAGTCTAATATACCAATTACATTTTGTGGTTTCGACTTTTTCTTTAAATCCCCTTCTGAAACTCTCAATAAAAATATCTGTTTCTTCTCCTTTCTGGATGGTGATGAATTCTATGCTAGTCGTGTATGCTCGACTCAGTCAGTGGAGGTCTTGGGATCTGCCTGCTTTCCTGCCTCCGGTTTGAGCAGTAATAACTGTCACATATTTCCTATGTATGAGATGCTAAGGCTAGCTACAAATATATTTATTTATATTTATATAAATTCCTTATAATTTGTCTTTAAGGCAGACATTTTCAATTATTTATTCATTTGTGTGTGTGTGTGTGTGTCTGCTTGTCAGTACATGAGGGCATTGAATCTCTTGGAACTGGGGTTGTTAGCTGATGTGAGGACTGGGAAGGAAACCAGGTCTTTTGCAAGTGCAGTAGCTGATCCTCTCTCCAGCCCCTATAAGGAAGATATTTTAATAAAGAAGCCAAAACTAGTTTTATGATTTTTTAATAATGTTGCAAGATCCCCAGTGGCAGTAGGCAGCAGAAATGCTGTAGGTCCCAA
>LOJH01008409.1:4841-29647 GCA_001685095.1 Ellobius talpinus
TACTGGGATTAAAGGTGTGTGTCACCACTGCCTGGTCTGTAAGGCTGATCAGTATGGCTGTTTTACTTTGAACTTCAGGCAAGCTTCATTTATTAAAATACAAATGAAATATCACTACACTCCTAGAGCCCCAAAAAAACATATTAATTGGGTACAACCAACTGGATTGCTTTGTTGCCAATGACACTAAATATGTTAAGATATCTTCAGGAATATAGTCTCATTCACAAGTTCTGATGGACAACAAAGAGGGATGACAACCGTCTGTATTGTTTTAGGGACTTCTGGGCATTCCCTTCAGGGGTATGCCACACCTGGAATTAGGGTTTTTGTTTAGTGACCTGCTACTTCTAGGAATTTTCAGAGCTGGAAACATCCTCCATGCTGGGTAGTTTTCACAGTGCCTGATGCTGCTATGTAGACTGTTGGGGGAATAAAGGTATCAGCAGTCTTCCCCAGATGTGAACGCTGTGAATCTACAATGCCAACATGGCATGAAAAGATGTATCCACTGGTACAACAGTAACAAGACTATTATGGGCAACAGACACTCACTCTCACTGATTAGATTTCTGGCCCACTCAATAAGAGGGAATCCATCCCTGGAGCTGTAAACCCAGTCAAAAACCAATGACCAAGGTAACCTTAAGTGTTAGGGAAGAACCTACAACTGCTATTTAGCTAAACTGATGGAACAGCAATCTGTCTTCTAAATATCTGTGTTTATACTATTTCTTGAAACAAAGGTCATTCTCAGCCTAAACCAGAGAAGCCCTTTTGCAGTGAGAGGAGGTGAATACAGAAACCCATGACTCCACAAAATACTGAGACTAAAGGATGGTTGAGGATGCAGTTCTAAACACGATTATTTGTACCACTCCTCTTTAGGTCCAGGAATATTACAGAAAAGGGAGAAGGAATAGTCTAAGAGCCAGATGACAGGGAGAAGGGCTGCAAAATGTCACTTACTAATCACTGCATAGCTGAGCAATCATGAACTTACAGCAGCTGCCCGTAATACCAGTCGCCTACAAATTGAAAGCAGAGTCCATAGTAATAGATGGACCTAACTGTATATTGAAATGCTAAGCCACACTGAGTAGTTTCAATTAACTTTAAGATAGGATTTCTTATACATTTTGAGTGAGATATACCCTAGGACATACAAAATGATTGTAAAAAAAAAGTTACACTATTTTTAGTAATGACATGGAACATGACAGCATTGGTACTGCTACTCTAAGACGATTTTATATGAATAGAGACAGAATGTATGAATTATTGTGCTGTATCATTGGTAGCTGAGGTTGAAAAGGAGATGGAAGACAAAAAAGACCAAAGTAAATTTGAATCAAAGTTCCAGGATGTGCTAATGAACATTTTACCTGTTAAATAAGACTATGAGCATCCATTTCCTACTTCTGCAAACAGAAGGGGCCAGAAACAGGAATAAAGGTAGTGACAAACACCATCTATTGTGCAAATTTGCAAGTGTCACCTCCCTCTAAACAAAACGAGGATTTCTTGAAGAAATGACTGGTTTCAAATCAAGGGTAAGAACGTAACAAGATGAACCTAGTATGTTGTGTCATGCTAGAATCAAAGAGATACTCAGAAATGCTGAGCCATATCGGCAGCTCTCAAGGACCAATCAAAGATGCAATTGTTTGAAGATCAATTGATAACTGATTATTAAAAGTTAAATGGCTAGAAAGATGGCTCAGTAGCTAAAGTGCTGTCATGAGGACTTGAGATTAGATCCTCAGCGCCCACGTAAAAAGCTGGCCATGAACAGGGCACACCTGTAACCCACATGTGGATGCAGAGACAAGTGATCCTCAGCACTTGCTGGGCAGCCAGTCAAGCCAATCAATGAGCTGCAGCTTCAGCGAGAGACCTACCTCAAAAACTAAGGTGGAGAGCCACAGAGGAAGACATGCAGCAATTGGCCTCTAACCCATATACCACAAGCACATACACATGTACACATATATGCACATATCACAACAGCAGGAATGTTATCAACATGCAAACATGTGTAACATTTCCCTTAGAAACCCCAAAAATCTAGTATTTGTTTGTTTTTTGGGTTTTTGTTTGTTTGTTTTGTTTTTTTCTTGAGACAGGATTTCTCTGTAGCTTTAGAGTCTGTCCTGGAACTCACTCTGTAAACCAGGTTGGCCTCATACTTACAGGGATCTGCCTGTCTCTTCCTCCTGATTGCTGGGATTAAAGGTGTGAGCCAGCACTGTCCAGCTACAAATCTATTTCTTTGGTCACACTTGGAGGATGCTACAGAGCTACTTCTTCAATTTGAAAACTGGTACAGAAAGGAAAACAATGTAACATTCACCCTACTTTTCCTGGGAAAGTTACATCTCAGGATTATCAAACCAAGCTTTAGAGAAATGTTTTCTTTCTAGCTATTAAAAAAGACAGACTTGGAATAGCATTCTGTATTCCGAAATCACGAAGCAGCAGATTTGAGAAATAGTCATCAATAGATGGAAATACCCAAAGGGGAGACAATCTGAATGTCTACGTGTTTCCTGATGCCGTAGCACACACAGCATTAACTATGGAGCAGTTACCTAAAAACAATAGTAAAATCTGACTTGGATTCTAACTTCTATGCCACAAGGAATGCAATGGGTGAGCATGCCTTGGGGCTCAGTGACCAAAATTTAGGCCATCAGTGACACTGCAGACAAAAATCTGTTTTCTTCAACTAATAAACTCTTACTAGAAAAGGAGTGAATGAGTCTTGGAGAGTGCAGGTAAGGAGCCTTATAGATTACTGCGGAGGGGTGCTGGGAATGGAAGCCAAGGCTTTCTTAACTCATGGAGCCCTGATTCCTTCCCTTTAAATTCTGATTTGAATAACTTACAAAATACAAATTTTCTCACTGCAGACTTTGAAACTATTAGGAGACATTTCAATACTGGCTGACCACTTAATATCTTAAGAAATTACTATTCAAATTTGAGGAATTATAATGGCATTATAATACTAAATACAAATTTACTTTTAGAAATATATAATGAAATATTTACAGATGAAATTATAAGACACTTATGATTGACTTCAAAATAATCTAGTGGTGAAGCTGGAGAGATGGCTCAGTGTTTAAGAGGACTGGATGCTCTTCCAGAGGACTCAGCACCCCACTGTGGTGTACAACTCTCTATAACTCCAGTTTCAGGGGATCTGACTTCCTCTACTCGCCTCTTTGGGCACCAGGTACACATGTGCACATAGACATACATACAGGCAAGATATGCATACACATAAGAGTAATAGTAATCTGGTGGGGAGGAAGTTATAGACAGACAAAACTAAGCTGGCTGTGTGTTGTTCTCAAAGACAGCTGGTAGGGACTATGAGTGAGTAACTGATGTAGGATTCTCCTCTGTATGCTGTGAACATGTTTTATTACTATCAGTTAATAAAGAAGCTGCTTTGGCCTATGGTAGAGCAGAATATAGCAAGGAGGGAAATCCAAGCAGAGACAGAGGAGGAAAGAAGGCGGAGTCAGGGAGATGTCATGTAGCTGCTGAAGGAGAAAGATGTCAGAACCTTACCGGAAAGCCACAGCCTCATGGCAATACACAGATTAATAGAAATGGGTTAATTTTAGATATAAGAGCTAGTTAGGGATATAACTGAGCCACTGGCCAGTATTGTAATTAATATAGTTTTGTGTGATTATTCAGGTCTGGGTGGCCAGGAACAAAAAAAGGGATCCCTGTTTACAAGATACTAGTATGATACTCAATCCTTCAATGGCTATGAATAATCAGACCTCAGCAAACATATACAAAGATCACAAAGTAGAGTGCTGAGCAAACACCACATTTGGGAGGTCAGGAACGTGTAAAACAGGAGTTGCTTCTGTGCCTCACTAGGGCCCCATGCTAGGGCAACTCTCCCTAACACAGAGGAGACAGTCACCACAGGCCCGCTCTGCCAGGAGAGGATGCATTCGGGGAAGACGCACAAGCAGCCATCAATCAAGTGTGATAGGGCTACGACAGCAGCAGCGAGGTGGTGGTCGGACCAGATAGGGCCCATTCCCAGGGACAGGGAAGCTGGCCAAGTTGCAGGCTTTCTGCTAAGCTGCGCAAGTGAAGCAGCAGCACGGGGAGGGAAAGGAAGGTGCAGGCCATCGTGCCACACGTCTACAGTCCCAGCATGTGAGAAACACACAGTGGATTATGAGTTTGAGGGTCAACAAAACCAAACTAAACCAAACAAAATAGAAAACAACCCCCCAAACACACACACACACACACACACACACACACACACACGAAAGAAACCCTTGGTGGGAAAGACTAAGATGCAGAGATGCATAGTTGACTTCATTACCTCTGCTGTGTCACTTCCTGATACCATTACATGTTTTAACACTAAAATCTGATTATAAAAACCACAAATGACTTAAAGTCATTTTTAAGGTCTATAGAAGAATAATTAGAAGACCCTGAGCTGCTGAAGGAAGACTGAAAACTAAGAATCTATGAATCTAGACATAACAGGAGGCCTTGACACTCCATTAGATACACACAGTATTTCTGCTGTCTTCCTCTTTCTCTCCAGTCATGACAATATCGAGCTTAGTGAGTGGCTCTCAAGGAGATTTCATCTAAAAAGATCCACCTCTCAGTACATCTATTTGCCTGTGCCCCTGCAGTGTCCACTCCTTTCTTGGGAGGTTCCAGCAGGATCGCTAGCTAAGGGCTATGTGCTGTTAAAATGCATCTGACATAATCAACATGCACATCTGTCCAGTACTACTTTAAACACCTCTGTAAGCTAAGCAAAGCTGCGATGTCAGACTCAGGGTAATGAGAGCCCCATGCTCCTCCCACCAACACCACACCTCCCCTCTGCCTAGTCTGGGCAGCTCTGAACTGTAGAAATGGCCCCCAGGAGGTCCAGAGTGCATCCCACGGCAGGTCATCCGCTGGTGAGTTCACACGTATAGCTGTCTACTGGCACTGCTGCTGCTCCTGCATGGCTGAGGGATGATGGCAGGTGTGGCACTGCAGTGCACTTGTATGCCTCATCGAAAGGGGCTTGAACAAGTGTCCTATCAGACATCAAAACAACTTCCTGCGTTTGCAGTCCTCTCCCATCATCTGACAAGCCTGAGACTATTACAGCCTTGGACAGCTCTGACTGCATCAGATTCGACTAAACATGCAAGAAAAAGCATGTTTTACCATAACGGATACCAAGTTTTGTACAGGCCTCTCTACCAGATGGGCCTGTTTCTTAGGTAATTACAGTATCAACAATTTTGTTCTTCCTCCAGTATGAAGGGGACCAATTTACATGGATATAACATGTATAAGAATGCAGACCTTGGGGCTGAAATGATGTCACACAGGTTGTGAATCTGAAAGCTCTTGGTCTCCTCAGATCTTCCTCAGCAAGGCCTCTCCTGACTGCACACAATGAGGCCTGAAGTCTTCAGGGGACCTAGGAAGCCTGTACCCACAAATCTACATACCCAACAGAATAAGACAATTCCACCACTGAGTGCTTCAAATTTGCTAATTTTCAAATTACTTGAAAGTCACAAAAACAGCACTACTAATTTTTTAAATTACATTAACAGTAAAGTAAAAAATAATTATTTTGGTTGAGCTCTAAAAATCCTCTTCTCAATGGAAAATTTCCAGTCTTGATATTTCTGCACATTGCGAGGGCAACAGCAGACACAGGGAATTTTAGGCTCAAACCATGCAAACATCACTGCCCATGTCTGAGTCTGTAATCCTCTTTGTTAGTCACTGCCATGCTGAAGACTTACATTAATGTGGATCTGTGTCCCAACATGGACCAGAGAACAGAATTCTCTTCTAAAGGCACAGAACTCTATTTTAGGTAAGGCTAGACAAAAGCATACTCTGCTCCCAACATGCTGTGAGTTATTTCTCAAAGAAAGCTACAGCAAAAGCACAAATTCAAGGATCTCATGAGCCTATATGTATGCAGGAGGTGAGGAACTACCCAAGGGCACAGAGTAAGTTGTCTGGAAAGAACACATCACTCTTGACATAACCAAGGCCAAGAGCAGGGATGGATGGTACACAATGGGTGGGGTAAGCAATGACTAAAACAAAGCCTACCCCCACCCCCAAACTAACCCAGAATTTAAAATCTCCTTGGGAAAAAGTAGCCAGGCAGCTCCCACCCAGGAGTTCCTCAGCGATAGTTCAGCATTGCAGTCTTACTCAAATTATAGACTGCAACTTTCTCGAGGGTAATTTGGCTAAGAAGAACAAATCTAGAATTGACATGTCTAGGAAAACATTCCCCCAGCTACACATGCCATTCATATCAAATCAAAGCCAACACGCCTTCGTAGCCCTGGAAACTATGACCATCAGATCAATACTAGACATTCTCCCCAGCCTCAACTATATTAAATATAGAAAAGTCTTCGGAGTGAAAGCCTTTGCCTGGCTATCAAGAGCATTTTCTACTCTGCAAATCTGGACAACTCCCTAAATGCTTCCCATCCTTTACTGGGTTTATTATTTTGAATTCTTCTATAAATAAAGCCTCTGTCACTCAGCCATACGACATTTAAAAATCAACTCAAGTCCTTAATCAGATCTGATTAAGAGGAATTATTAGACTAAGAAAATTCTGAAGGCAAAGTATCTAAGCATATATGCAAAAATATCATGTAACACTTACCTACTAGGCCCTTTTCCAGTGTGAAGGTTTTGTTTGTAAACATACATTCAAAAGCCACGATGTGGAAAATCTTGTTCACTGTGTTGTGAGTCCCAACTATTCGGATATACCTGAGGGTGAAAAAGAAAGCACATGTGTTAGAATGAGCTCTGCCACACCCAAGCCAGGCTAGGCAGGTAAGGCACACAACACCACAGAGTAGAGGGAACCTTGAGAGTTAAGTCAACCTCCTTGGCTGGCTCATGGCCATGCCGTTTCACAGGGAATTAAGCAAATCTTGGCTCTGACTTACCTAGAAATCACACCAGGTACTATTTAGTTCAACCCTTGTATGTCACAGAGCAAATATAAATCCATAAGACATTTACTCTGGAGAATAACAACCAGCTTCTACCTTGAATCATGACTAGGAGTCTCTCTGGGTATAAGTGCAAAACTATAAGGAAAATCAAATGTTTTCAGCTCCAAGAGCATCCATCCATTGCAGATAGATGCATGAAATCAATAGTGCTTCCCTGTTCAGAAGGAAACATGCACATAACCTACTGAAAACCACTACGGAAGGAAGTCTTCTCTTTAGGTGCTGCTCCCAAGTCCCTCTAGGAAGTCAATCCTATTTACTTACGCCAGCCCCCCACCTGACTGCTGGGGAGCCTTCTCTGTAGAGAGGACCCAGCCGGCTCTGCAGCTTCCCTCTGGGCCCCACGGCTCTGCCATCTGCACATGGTGTGGAGTTTCACCGGGCAGGTCTGGAGTGTCTTGGCCTGTTCACCCTATCCATTTCTCCAGAGGCTTCATCACTGACACACAAGCACTAAACCTTGGAGCCACTTGCCCCCTTAGCTCTAAAAGGATGGCAGTTCACAGGTTAACGAGTACACAGTCTTCTGGGTGTCACACAATAATATTATAGGGAATGTACTCCATGTTATTGCACTAGACATTCAAAGGAAGAACCACGAAAAATAACTAGATTAACTAAGAATTCTCGTTCTTCCAAATTATGAACTATGTACTGAGAGAACAGGTTTCAATTAGGAAATGAAAGGCTGGGCAAGGCTTTAATAATACCCTCCCCCTCTGCACACAGAACAACCTTCAATTTAGATGATATAATTTTACTTCTATGTTAATCGCTGTCCACTAATTCCATAATTTCCTAATGTTTCTCATCACTCTGAATTAACTGCATAATGTAAAAGACTATTTGAAGCATTCACATTAAGGAGACTATATTTAGGGGTTTCGCATTATGGGCTATCTTCCTCCGTTTCTTCCAGCCTGAGCCTCATGGCATTCCCTGTGCACCTCATTTAGCCATCTGCTCCTTGACACAAGCCGATCACTCATCTTCATAACCCATATTAATGGGATCTCCTGGACTAGCTATTCAAAATGCCTGGACTTAGTGCAGGGAGAGTCATCCTTCCCTTGCTGAGACCTGGCTCCTACCAGAACCCTGCAGGCACAAGGAAGGTTTCTCTGACTTCCTCAGCCTCAATGCAGACAAAGAGGGCTTTCTTTTGTTTTTGGCGGAAAGTTCATTTAAATTAGATTCTTAATGGTCTGAGTAGTACAGATTGTGTAGTCTTTTACTGTAGACAGTACTGTAGACCCGGGTGCTTTCTGGAACGGAAGGGGTGTACTAAATCTGGCACCTTGGCCCGAATCTAATTTTGGTCATTTCCTGTAACCACAGGAACTCAACTAGCATTGCACTTTCAACTGCACATGGCCAAGGCAGCCTGAGTGCTGCTGTCTGCAACCTTAGAGCAGGCAGTTTGATGCAATCTGATCAGATCCTATTCTCAAGGTTAAGTTACCCAAGAAGAATGAGCTCTCCTACTGTGCATGGTACAAGAGCCAGGAGATGACTAACAGGGCCTTTTCCCCTTGGCAGTGCCTAAAGCAGATGCTGATTGGCCTCCCTTCCCTTTTTAAACATGGAATCAAGCTTTTAAGTTCAGATAATTGTCATTTTGCAATTTTAGCCTGATGTAAATGGCAGGGACAGACAAAACAATGCAACCTTGCCTTCCATTGCCACACTGTTATAAGCAACTGGAGACAAACAGTTGTAGTGGAATACATTTTACAACTTTAATGACAGTGTTTGTGACAATAAAGAAAATACTAGATAAGAGAAGAACACTGAGAAATGTCTCCAGGTCAAAGCCCCACATAAATGAAGACAGTGTTATCTCCACCCATAATCCTGAGGTCAAATGAGCCATTCATCACCGTGCATCACACTTCTTGCTGGCTACACAGTATGCCCATAACAAGCCCTGTCACCCTGGCTCACATGTTTTCCAAGCCTGCACAATTACAGCATAACTTATAGCAATGGCTTGAAGTCCTTACCCAAACCCACACTTCAAGAAATGGAATGTGGTTTTTAAACATAAAGCAAAGAAAACCAGCCCACAAATCACAATCCCAGNGAGTAAATTGGGAGCATGGGGACCTTAGGAGAGGGTTGAAGGGGAGGGGATAGGTAGGGAGGAGAGCAGAGAGAAATGTAGAGCTCAATAAAAATTTAAAAAAGAAAAAAGAAAGAAATGGAACACCAAAAGAAAGAAGCCAGAAGGAGCCAGGCCCCTCCTTCCTGTACCGAAGACAGCAACTAGAATCATCATGGGTGTCAGTAAAGGGCCAGGCTTCAGTGACTGCTGACAGCCTGGGGAGGCCTGTCTTACTTGGAAACCCTTTTATGCAAGGACTGAGTAGGCTCACAAGCACCTACCCTGATCACAGCCACGGTTCCTCACTAGAGCTCAGAATGTAGACCCCGTGATGGAGGAGAAGTTCTAACTGAAAACCCAGGAGAAAGGGTAGGGATGGAGTCAATTTTTTTTGCTTGTTTTATTTTTTAACTTTCTTTGAAAAAGCAAAACGAAGTGATCCTAACATTTGAGCAAGAGAAGTAGACATCGTTCTTGTGCCACAAGATAGCAAACAAAGCTTGAGACTTTTCTCTTCGCCCTTCAGCACTGTCTCTGCGGTGCATGGTCACCCATGTCACCTGGTAACAAGGGCAGGGGCAGCGAGGGCAGTGTCAGCAATGAAGAGCTGAGCTAGCAGCTGGAGCACTACACTTTGTTCTCTCAGAGGTCCTCAACACAGCAGCTCAGCTTGAAGACAATTAAAACTTAAACGGTGCCGCAGAAGGCAGATAGGCAGCAGATTGGCGGGTTCTGGGGAAGATGAATGCCGTCTACATGAGTCCCAGGGAACCAGTCTATTTCCGACACTCTCCTGCCTTCCTTGTGCTCACTGTCTTCAAGCGGCTGACAGAGCCAGGACCTTGAACACAGTTCAGAACAAGATGTTTCAATAACGAAGTTCTTCAGTGCTAAGAGACTATGGGTGAAAGGGATTCTGTCTTCTTTAATAAGATAAGCTAAAATGTTCAGGACAGCCTACTAAAACTGGAAGGCACTGCAGAGTTTTACAACAATGTGGGCTTCAAAGCAGCGCAGTTCACCATGTAGTTAGATGAGTCACACGAGAGAAAAATGTTTAAAAATTTTTGAACCTTGGTTTCCTCCTCTATTAAGAAAGGTCAGCAACACACCCAAGTCATAGGTTTTCAAAGCCAAATCCCAGGATACCGCCCTATGAGTTGGTCGGGTAGAAGACCACAGAGGATATCAGAACAAAGTGGGTTATTACCATTGCTCTTGACTGCCCACCAGAACTAGACAGTAAAACCCTATTGCTGAAGATACCACATATTCTGGATATAAAAGACAGAGAAACAAAGTTGGAATTGAGCGGGCAGCTCTCTGTCTAGTAGCCAGCATTCAATGTGCTGGACGTGGTATGCAGGCCATGGGGGAAGAGAATCCTTCAGCAATCACATCCAGCTGCAGACTCTTCATGCTACAATAGTAAACTGCCTGGAAAGACCTGCCTACTGGTACAATGGTGTCACGAATGTGCTGGGCTAACCAACTGCCTCCTGATCAGATCCAGTGGAAGGAGTATATGCCTAGCACTGTAAAACTGCTTCAAAGCTGGGGCCAAGGAGCTTAGTCACAGGATCCAGGGGGAATCCACTACTTATGCTTTGCCAAATGGACATGCAGTTGAACTGCCTTCCAAATGTTCATATTAATATACCCAAGCAGCACTCAGCCTTGACCAGAGAAGCCTGTTTTGGCAATGGGTGATGGTCAAAGTGATAAGAATACGTGGCTGCTAAGTGGTTGGTTCCAAATGGGGCATCTATGTCATGCCTCCTCGTGCCAGGGAACACGATGGAAGATGGCAAATGGATGTGGAAACCACAGGGTAGGGAGGAGTGCAGTGGGGCATGACTTAATATCACATGGCTGCTGCAAACATGAAGACCCAGAAGCTATGACTGCCTGTATCCCTGGTCCCCCCAAATAAGAAGGAAATGAGGGAAGGTCAGAAGGATAGGAGGGGGATTAGGTGGGGAGAAGAGAATCAGAGGAGGTGAGAGAGGATAAAAGAGGAAGGGATGTGAATCTCAGTACATTGTATACACAGTATGATCCTGTTGATTTTAAAAAATAATTAACAATAAAAATCACCCACAAAAAGTCAACAATAGAAACGCTACAGAGTGTTTAAGTAAGTTCAATATTTTAAAGTTACCAAAGGCAGAGTGTGGCAGAGCAGGATACCCTTAGAGTAGACTGGTGGGGACATCATTTTGTGGTTTGGACTTTGGATGCTGGGCCGCCTAGGAGAGTATTCCTGAATCCAGATGGTGGAATGGGACAGGCCACAGGGCAGATGTGACATCATCGCATAGAGCAATAATGGGCTGAAGGAAGCAGGTTCTAGTAAGAATGAACATTTCCTGACTCTATGGTATTCCTATTTTGGTCACCCAGGCTAAAAATACCCTTTTCTCGGCCTGTCTCAATGTTCATGGAAGCGATGCCCCCACATGAGCTTAAAGCTTAAAGCCTCTACCCTCCTTCCGAAGCTTCCCTCTTCAGCAGACAAGGAGAAAGAAACCCAGGTGGTGTGGTAAATTGTTCATTCCAACTGAAGGGCTCATATTTTGTGCACACCTTGGAAGTTAAGAGCTTTAATTCATTGAGGAACATGACATTTCCGTAAAGAAGGCTAATATTTTGCTTTGGTGATTTCATGGCATTATTTACCTGATGTGGAAAAGTAAACATTCTCATCCTTCATCTGTCAGAATGCTTCGAGAGCTGATGTCTCACAGCTAACACTGAAGATACCAAGCATCTTAATACACTAAAGAAAAATCAGTGGACTTTGCATGTCCACCTTAACCTCCTGGTCTCTAGTCCTGGTAGACTCCAAGCTGACTCTGTGGTTAGAGCTAACCTTTAACCTTTGCCTCAGTTACTAATGTTCTGCACTGGGCATGGTCTGTTATCAGATAAGATTTAATTTGTTAAGAATATTTAAGTAAGATCTCAAGGGATCAAATTAATCTAAAATGCAATAGAATTTTGATCTTTAGGAAACAAAGTTTATTTTCAAATTAGACTTCGTGTTATTGGCATAAACAGACACTGCTGAAAGCCAGAGTTAGGGTTAAAGTGGTGGACACATTTAAGAATGGATCCTTAATAGCTTCTGTTTTCTTCCGAGAACTCTGAGGAGAAATTCTGTTCTTTGTTGTGGCCGGGGACAGTCCCCTACAAGAACAAGCTATACCTCTCACTAGAGACATGGGGTGAGCTGGGATGTGGTCATTTCAAGGTTTCCTTTGGCCTTTCTTTTCTTTCCTGCTCCCAAGAAAACACAGGTATGATCCTTCAAGTCCCAGAGCAGCTAAATTCTGGAGCTCACCTACGGTTTCTTCTTACAATTCTGGGTATAACAACAGACCACAAGCTAGAGGGGGAGTGATTTTGGGTCTTGTTGCTAAGGCAGCTAGTGGAAAACAGTTTGCTGCCAGAATGACAAAAAGCTTCTAGAAAAAGCATGTTGCAACAGGAAAGATTTGTAATAGTTAGAAAGCCTTCCCTCTGGCTGGTCTATGGCACTCCTTCTGCTGAAGCTGGAGAAGTCCCTGCAGCACTGCGTACTTGGAGAGGGAGAAATGGAAAGGTTAAACACTTTGCACAGTGAGCCTAAGCACAGGCTACCAATTCAAGAGAGCAACCAGGCCCCTTGCTATCTGGCCTTGGGCCCTGTGGAGGGAGCACTCATGCACCCGCTTCTAAGACACTCAACCTGAAGAGCAAATAAAAGAAGCCATCTTGTTTCCCTGAAAAAACTAACACAACAGAGAAGCTAATATAGCGAGGGACGTTGGTGGGTAAAATAATCCAACGTTCCCCAAACAGAAAGCTACCAACACAGATATAAGCATCTGCTGTTTTTCATTAAAAAAAACACAAGTAAATTTTGAACAATAAGTTTCTCTGTCCCTCAAATATTAAGAGCCTAACATTGCCATTTGCCTTCAACTTACAAAACTGTAATTGGAATTATTATGCCCCCAAACTAATTGCAGCATTTATAGAAGTCATATAAGATTATATAAGGTGTAAAGTATATTTAGTTCATTTAAATTTTCTGCTTCTGCATCTAAGCTCTTACAGGTATCCTGAGTAAATCTGTCATTAATCAAGATCCGCCTATTGGGTCAAAAAATTATACTAAGCCCTGTGAGAAATGAGCTGAAGGACAAGATATAAGCCTTGACCTGGAGACATTACACTAAGCCACAGGCAAGAACAGAAACTCTGTGTAACTCTGACAGACAGACCCGGGGAAGACCTTGGCCAAGTTCTCCATCTATCTTGGGTAGCAGTGGAGAGAAGGGCAGAGTACTCAGCATCTACTCACTCACACACGGCAGCTTCATCTTCAAACACGGATGCTCAGAGAATGGGCTTTCACAGTCCTACTGGGAAACCCACTACAGTAATTTCAAAGACCAAAACCAAACAAACATGGCCAAAGGAGAAAAGGTCCCCTTTGTCCCACCCCCAGTGATAAGCAACCTATGCAAACATTATTACTGAGCAGTTGCTATGTGCCTGCTACTCCCATAGTGGGGAATACAGTTAAAATCCCTCCCCGTGAACTTACATTTAAAGTCAAGGGACAGATAACGAATTTTAAAAAAAAATCAACCAATTATCTATTGTTCAGGAGATAAACTACCCATCATAGACCCTCCCATACAAACATGCTTAACTACAAGGTCAAACAGCTATAAACCATTACCCAGGGGTGAAAGCTGATCAAATGGGAGGACATAACCAGCTCTGTCTGACATAAATGAGTCTGAGGTGCAGGTCCAGCACACCTATTTCAGATACTTAGTGGGACAAAGTAAAAACCCAACCAAACAGGCGTCTTACAACTTAGAGGAACCAACTTGAATTTCATTGGGAAAATTAAGCATTTCATAGTTTATTTTTTTTCTTCAGATTATAATATTCAAAAGATTATGAGGCAGAAGTAAGGATGACATATATAAAATAAGATTTAATATGAGAGACAAGAAGAAAGGAAAGAAGAAGGAGGCAGGGAAAAGGGAGGATACGGAGAAGACAAAGCAACTGTGAGAAGGCCCAAGCCCTGCTCTGTGTGCTGCAAATGTGAACAAATCACCATTTTACCATTCAATAAAACAGTACATCTTAACAAACAGGGCTACACTACCAAGAGTTCAACATTTTGCATTTTCTCATTAACTTTTCCCCTAGCCCAACATGCTGGGGGCGGGAAAGAGAACTTCCCAGTTTTATCTTGGCAATGGCTGCACTTTCTTTCCTAGTTCACCTAATAGGCTGGGAACTTCCATCAACAAAGATGAAGGAGTCTAATGGAAGCACAAGAAAATCTGTTAGCTTCCTTATGAATCTGTAAAAAACTCATTTCGTGACTGTGACCTATAAAACATACCTGCTGGGGGAGTCATGGATCATGGCAGACAAAACGTTTCTCTTTCCCTGAACTAGGGTGGGCACAGGCAACCAAACTTTAAGGACAGAGTAACTTTTTCTTTCCTTTCTTCTTTTCAAGCAGGTAAATGAACAGAGAAGGAAAAGGGGTAAATAAGAAGAGCAAGAATTTGGGGTCATGGGTGTGATCAAAATGTATGTGTTCTGTGTATGCATGCTGAAGTCACATGGTTAGGCAGTCTGGCTCATGGCTGTCACCCCAGCACCAGAAGGCTAAAAATTTAACGCCAGCTTGGGCTGCTGAGAGACACCAAATCTCAAAAGCACCAAAACAATTTTTACAAGGTCATTAGTTTATGCAGTTATATATGCTAGCTGTGGAAGTTTACACAAGAAAGCACTCTGACTCTCCAAAGAAAACACTGACGGTCCCCAAGGACCAAACATTGGCTACCCCAAGAAATTCAATGGTGACTGGCCACGACAGTCTCAAAGTGTCAAAAACTGAGAATGTCACAAAGTGCAGGGATGGAGGATACCAGCCTCTGTTCTGCTCTGCTGAGAAGCAGTACTGGAATTCAAATCTAAGCTAACAGTTCTGAACACACCACACATGCAATCTTTCACAGTCCATACAACATGCAGCCAATAGTAACACATGTTCAGACATGTTATCATACGTGTGCTTCACATGTAGACAGTATTAAATATCATATCAATGGCTGTATCTTCAAACTGGAGATTTTAAGGCTTGACAACCCCAAAGCCTGTGTCCTTTACAGCTACTTCAAGAAACCTGTGTTCTGGACAACAGACCCTCAGAATGCTAAATGTACTAGGGATAATGAGTTCAACTCCCAAAGCCCCACGTATTCCATCCATTATTCCCAGAGTCATCATGTTCGCAGAAAACTTCAGGGACCTTCCCTTTGTCCCGGGGAAATTCAGCACCCCTACTCAGGATGGAAAGGGAAGGGGGAGGAGAATGGGGGAAAGCGAGACAGCGATTCACTTGGCACACAACTCAAATAGCGGTCTAATGATGAACAGCTCTCAACATGAGGCAGAATAGGAAAGTAAATAAAAACAATACTAGAGAAAATGAGAATATTCAACACCAACACACAGGAAATGCAAACACTTAGAGGAGACACACAAGGACAAGCCACAGTGAGCATGAACAAACATAGTGTACCCGTCAGGGCTGCTAAGGTCTAGTGTGTGACCAATTTTGCCACAGAAGCCTACACTCCAATTTCCAAACAGCAAGGCAGATTACAGCACTAATTTCAATGCTACAGCTATAAGAGACTTAGTCAAGTGTTTAGGATGTTAACACAAACAAAGCAGGAATGGGAAAATGTCCAAGTGGCACTATCCCATTTGTTACAGGGCTGTTAGGCAGGAGCTAAGCTGACTGACAGATTAAATCGGCCCGTCTTTGCTGGTACACACCCTTGGCGCTGTGAGACCTCTGCAAGGCTGAAGGTCACTCTCAAGTCTGTCGCATCTCTTATGGATTAGTAAACAGCTTTGGAGGGGGAATAGTTTAGAAGGACTTTTTCCCCTCCCCAAAATGTCTTTAGAGTTCAAAAATTCATGCCCTGGGCTCTCCTGGTACAGCCTAAGTTGGTTGTCAGAGAGAACGCCAAGCCTTACACCTCCTTCAAACTCAAGCAAAGAAGCATTTGGGGGCATTGTACACACACAGTAATGTGCTCTTGCAAAAGAGGGTTTTTGGTTTTGTTTTTTCATTAACAGGAAGATTCTGTCCAATCTCTAGAAGCTACTGTGACCCCTCTGGTCCTTGACCTCCTGAAGCAAACCAAAGATGCCTTTGCTATTTGCTACTCTTTAGTTTTAAGAATAATATCTGTGCACATAGTTGAAAGTCAAATAGCCCGTAAGGCTTGCTATGACAAACCTTCCATGCTCCATCTCTTCCCCTCCCCAGAGGAACCACTGTTATCTCCTTTAATTCATTATTTTAGGATTTATTTTGCATCTATAATCAACATGCTTCTGATGCTTTTTCTTGATCTTCTGGTTTAGGCATTATCGACCATGCTACTGCAGAAGACAGGAGTCAGCTTTCTCTCTCCAACTGGACCATTCCCATCCCCCAGTGTAGACTGTAACTCTGAGCTAGATCAATACTTACTGTTTACTTTATGCTATGTAAATGTTATTCACACCTAATTCCTACAGAGTTTTCCCAGTTAGAAATGCCATTAGGTTGTTTTTGTTTCTGTTTTTGTTTGAGCCAGAGTCTCACTCTGTAGCTCTGGCTGGCCTCAAACTCAAAAAAAAAAAATCTGTCTACCTGAGCTTACTAAGGGCTAGCGTTACAGGCATGCGTCACCATGAGATCATGGCTCAAGAGATTTTTGTTTTGCTTAATTTTAGGAATTTCACACTAAACCCTTCCTTCCAGTAACTCTCCTCAGCTGACATGCTGCTCTCAAAATATTCTGACACATCAAAGGGACCTAGTAATTTCTTTCTTTTCAAGCTATCTTCCTAGGCTTCCTGAGCAGCAGCTTCAGTCAAGCACAGACCCTCCCTCCCTAAACCCTCACATCCACTCCACAATTGCTTTTGATTCTCTCCTTTCTTCCATTTTGTTCTGAGACTTTGGTAGAGTACACTTACTTATTAAAGTTTCCTGAGAAATGGTTCCTGGGTGATGAAGTTACAGACTTTGAGCAAACCTTAGTACATCTTCCTGTTCAACTGGCATTTTATCTGGGTGTGGAACTTTAAACTATCAATTGTTTTCCTCGAGAGCATTGAGTAAAATATTCTGGTCAGTCAACTGGTTTTGTTGCTAAACAGCCATTGTACCACCAGACCTGAATTCTCTCTCTTTCTTCTTTAAAACCACAGCCTGCTCTAGAAGCATGTGGGTCATCTACAGATAGGCATTATGAGGAAGTATACGAAGATACATCTTGGAGTGGGGTTTGCAATCTGGGACCCACATATTTCAGTCTGGGTAAAATTTCTTGAATTGTTAGCGCTAACTTCTTCCCTGGGCTTTCTCTCAATAACACCTGAGGTTTCAGTTGTCAGAACCTCTGAACCTTGACCTCTATGTTTATGCCTTCTCGTCAGCCATCTTTTCATCATTTTGGTTCAACTTTGCTGTGTAGGCTGCTTGCTGACTTTCCATGTCTGCTTTAATATATTGAATATCTGACTATACTTCATATTCTCTAACGGTTACTTCTCATGGCATCCTGTTCTTGGTATAAAACTGTAGCATGGACTTTAATCTCTCTAAGGACCGCACTGCATTGTGAAGTTTTAATTTCCCTATATACATTTTCCCTGTCTGCTTTAAGCATTGTATTTACCAGTTTTCTCATGTCTGGTTTTCAACCAGGTTGGGAAAGGGGGAATTAGGCACACAATAGGAACCCTGAAGACAATTGGGAGAGCTTTAGCTTCATCTTAGGATTCCCTAAAGAGGTCAACTGGCAGAGAGAGCCCACTTCCTTTAGCTTGTCCCTCTTGGGCTGGCCATATTAGCTACAGAGACATTGCTAACTCCCTTGTAGAAGGAAGATAAGGGCCTGGCTGCTAGTGGCCTAGAAGCAAGTGATAAAACAAGACAAGAAACTCTGTGTGTGCGTGCGTGCATGCATGCGTGTGTGTGTGTGTGCGTGTGTGCACATGCACACTCGCTGGGTACCCCATTTGGTTTACCACCCCTTATTTTACCCCCCCAGTTTCCCACTCTTGGGGAGAACCAGTCAAGTTCTCCACAGTGGGTTAGAGTTCAAGCTCCTTTCACAAAGCTACAGTTGACCAACCCTCCTCCTGTCAGTCATCTCCTGCCTGGTTTACTAATTGTCACCATGCAGGAGTCTGGTGCCCTTCTCTAAGGACTCAATACTTCTGGACTCTATTTTCTTCAGCCTCTTAAGTCATTAAAGCACTTGTTCCTCGGCTTCATGCTTCATTTTCCTTAGAATTAAGGATTTACTCCTCAACACAGTCCCTTTGCTCTTCTTTTTCTGGGACTTTTATTTAGAAGGGTGTGAGATTGATGTGTGCGCCCTTTGTTACCATCACCTGAAACCATCATTACTCTTCATAAGGGTGATGTGGGATTCCCCTCTGTATGCTGTAATTACCATTAATGAATAAAGAAAACTGGCTTGGCCTGATAGGGTAGAACAGAGATAGGTGGGAAAAACTAAACTGAATGTTGGGAGAAAGAAGGGCAGAATCAGAGAGAAGCCACGTAGCCCCTTTGGAAACAGATGCCGGAACTTTACCTGGTAAGCCACAGCCTCATGGTGATATGCAGATTAATGGAGATGGGTTAATTTAAGATATGAGTTAGCCAAAAATATGCTTANAATTACCATTAATGAATAAAGAAAACTGGCTTGGCCTGATAGGGTAGAACAGAGATAGGTGGGAAAAACTAAACTGAATGTTGGGAGAAAGAAGGGCAGAATCAGAGAGAAGCCACGTAGCCCCTTTGGAAACAGATGCCGGAACTTTACCTGGTAAGCCACAGCCTCATGGTGATATGCAGATTAATGGAGATGGGTTAATTTAAGATATGAGTTAGCCAAAAATATGCTTAAGCTATTGGCCAAACAATATGCAAATAATATGGTTTCTGTGTGATTATTTCAGGGCTGAGCAGCTGGGAAACAGACCAGCAGCCTCCTCCAACATAAGGGAATGCCCATCTCTTCGGTTATTCTGGTAAAGACCAGGGTCCAAGCAAGGACTTCTGACGGCCTTATTGAGTCTGAGACCTCTAGCCTTCATGCTATAGTGGCCAATCAAAAACTGGGAGGACCATAATAACCATTTCCCCCATTTCCCATCCCCACTTCAGCCACAGTAATTCTATTCCTGTCTCGAATTAGCAACATTACCCTGCAGGTGTTTCCCCAGCCCCTCTTAGCCCATTCCTTTTCCCAGGTCCTCAAATGCTTGTCTCAGCCAACTCAGCTATTTCATCTTCTAGGCTGCTATTTTCACTAATTAAATGTCCAAACAAGGATATGTCCAGACATTCCTATAAATTATCACCATTCTGCACAAAGATTCAAATGACTGACTAGTTTTATTAGCTTCAGTCTCTCTCTCTTCAGTAGACAGGGGGATGTGTTAACTCCCACTGTGCAAAGATAAAGTAATTCAGCTCATCGTCACATTGAAACAGCTGCACAGCCCACCCTGGCTGCTCTGTCTATCTTGGTAACTGTGGAAAATACCATCTCCTCCCATTCCCACTTTCTAGTACAATCACTAGCTCCACATATGCAGATGGGCTGATTTCAACCCTCTGGAGCGGAGACTTGTCTGCTGTTCTCCCTACATATCCACCATACACCCTTCCTTCGCTGCTGCTGCTTCAGAGAACAGCTGCTGCAGGGGGCCCAACAGATTCATCTGTGGGTCCTCTGGATGCTCCCAAATACCCCACATCAGCTAGCTGCATCTAACGCAGAACCATGGGAAGTAAGTGCCAAAGTTGGAGGGAGAGCACAGTGAGCGCCCTCCTTAATTCTGTAGCTACTACAGCAGCCGGAGGGGGCAGAAGGCTGGGGTAGGCAAACAAAGCCATACATACCTCCCAGAGTGCTAAGGGCTCTAAGTGGGACACAGAAGAGACAAATGGGTAGGGGGGTTTTCAGCAGGGACCATTTGCTTTTTCTGTTTGTCCCAGGAAGCCTTCAGGTTGGCTGACTGTCTCTCCCTGGGCCAGTGAATGAGTTAGACAGGAGTAAGGCGAGAAAAAATATTTCAACTCTTGTCACTTTGTTCAGCTCAGTAGCGTCCAGTTAAACACAATGGTCACCCATCCTTGTCTGTCCAGGACAGGTCTGGTTTTAACACATCAAGTCTCACATCTCAGGAAGCCAAGTTCACCCAAGCCACCAGCAGTCATTTCCACTCCAGGAGACACTGAAGCTGAGCTGCATTTACATTCCACACAGCATCTTCATCTTTCAGGCCCTTTCCTGCCACACCGCTGGTTCTCAGCCTGCATCACACACAGTCTAACACACCAGGGCCATAAAAGGCCAATTTGAGCCTGACTTGTAGCAGAACTGATGTCATCTGAGCTCACCCAGTTTCTTTTCTGGAGTCCCTGTCAGAAGTACAAGGTGGCTCTCTTGCCAGGCAGTGGTGGTGTAAGTCTTTAATCCCAGTACTCGGGAGGCAGAGGCAGGTGGATCTCTGTGAGTTTGAGACCAGTCTGATCTACAGAACGAGTTCCAGGACAGGTTCCAAAGTTATACAGAGAAACTTTGTCTCAAACAAAGCAAAACAAAACAAAAAACAAAACAAAACAAAAGGTGCAAGGCATCAGTCCACAAAGCTGAATCAAAAGGACCATGGCAGAGACAGAAAATGCAGCTTGTCTTGGTGCCCAGGGAAACAGCGCCTCCCTCAATAATTTCAATGCTAAATCTCAGAAGAAAAAAGCCAGTGGAAACTCAATTACCCAGGGCTGAATAAGTCTGTGCAGCAGCTCACTCTGGCTTGCTGTGCTGCTCTCCCTGCTCTGGCCAGCATCAGGCCACTTCATTGCTTATTCTATCAGGGCAGTGGAAGGAAGTCCACTTCTTCCTTTTAAGGCAGGTCCCTCAGGAAGGATGCTCAAGCTGTGGGCTCACAAGGCTACTCTGTAGGAAGAGGTAATGGGAATGGAAGCTGAGGTCCAATCTGTTTCTGTTCATCACTGGCCTCTTCTATTTCTCAAAGTGAATACACAGCTGAACCTGTATTTGCACTGAAGACTAGGAAAATACAAGTGTCAGAAAAGAAAACTAAGGACAAAACTACACAAGATCCCATCTTTTAAGGAATTATTAGGACAATCACCAGAGGCAATGGTAACACTAGCAATTGTAAAACATCAATTTCATAAAGACACTTGGTTGAGCAACTCAGATTTGACTTATTCATTTGCCTTCTGAAAGCCTGTTCCCTCATCTGTAGAGGGGAAAGTAATGATATCTAATTTAAGGGAATTTACAGGAACCAGACACACAGTAAATGTTCAGTAGAAAAGGTGAAGCGAGCACACTCCCGCAGTTTACTTAGCATTTCTACTGGGCAACTACCATATGCTGAGCCCTTTAGCTATCAGATAAGAAAATGAATGTGAACAAGTCAATTTCTAAAGGGGCCACTGTTTTAATACAAACAGAAACTTCAATACCAATTAATAATTATCCTATAAACTCTACACTACAAGCATGGTGGCACATGGCAATGGTGCCTCACTCAGACAGGGACAACCAAGAAATGCTTCCTAGATGTGGTTGCTGCGGACCAAGGGATGAGAAGGAAGAGGCTAAAGGAAGTGGGAAAGGAAAATCAAGGGAGGAGAAAGACCAGACAGAGCAGCAGAGCTGAGACTGGACAGAACAGGAGCAGCCATGGTGGACACACAGTCTGGCTGTAAGGACGGGGTGGAAGAAAGGCAGACTAGAGGGAGATGCCGGAGAGCAAAAGCTTTAGTTTAGTTTCCAGCAGGCAGAAGTGACCCAAGTAACTTTAAACGCTACAGGGGTTAAGAATGGGAGCAGAGAGGTGAAGAGTGCTGCTTCCCACTCGTGTAACGGAGAAATTACTTCTGACTTACTTGTGCCCATCTTAGCTTAGTAAAGGTCTCCTTGAGTACCCCATGAACCTACCTAGGCACAAATGGTGTAGAGAAGTGGTTCTTAAATCAGATCCTGAATCAGACTTATTTGGGGAACTTTGGAAATACATACATGCTATTCTTACAGTATGTTAAGTGAAATGAAGCAGTGTGTCTCGGCTTGGAAACCCTTAGGCTAAATCAGAAGTTCTCTTTGGGGTAGAATGACCCTTTCAGCAGGTTGTCTAAGGCCACTGGAAAATACAATATTCAAATTATGATTCTTAACAGCATCAAAATTACAGCTATGAAGCAGCAATGAAGATAATTTTATGTTTGGGGTCCACCACAACATGAGGAACTGTATTAAAGGGATCTCAGCCTACACCACAACAAACACAACAAAGCCATACAAAAAAAATGCACACTATAAAAGGAAAGACTCATCAATTTGGGGTTGGTGCTCCTTTGAATTACTGGGCTACTGGACCACCTTCTCAGTATGTCTTTGTTTAGTTTTCGAGCACTAGTCTAACCATTTCTCCCTTATGCCCAGGGTTTGAAATCATGGCCATTTCCCAGAGGACTTTAGGTGTCTGTGCCTCATACATGGGGCTTCAGGCCTGGGATGCCTTTCTCTCTTACTCTCTGAATGAACTGTAACTTTCCCTATAAAATAGAGTACCTGCTTTATATATCACGTCCATGGCCACTCATTCCAAGGAGGATTTGTGTCTCCCTCCCCGGTGTACGTCTAACTTCTAATGTAGAGTGTTTGCCCCTCAGAGCATTCACTGCTACTGTAGAGTACCTGCCCCTCCGTGTTCACTGCTACTGTAGAGTGCCTGCCCCTCTGTATTCATTTCTACTGTAGAGTGTCTGCCCCTCAGAGCGTTCACTGCTACTGTAGAGTGCCTGCCCCTCCGTGTTCACTGCTACTGTAGAGTGCCTGCCCCTCAGAGCATTCACTGCTACTGTAGAGTGCCTGTCCCTCCATGTTCACAGCTACTGTAGAGTGCCTGCCTCCCTCAGTGTTCACTGCTACTGTAGGTGCCTCGCACTCCAAAGGATTAAATGTTCACTTTTATTGAAAACTCAGGTCTTTTTGAAAGCTCAGCCCATGCGCTGTTCAGGTTCCCTTTCAAATCACCCAGTGCAGTGCCCTGAGCTTATGAAAATATTTGCAAACTGAGGAAATAGCTGTGGAGAAACAAAAGGTAATTATTGTAACAGCTGTACACAGGAATTTAACAATGTTTAAAGACTGTTAAAACTCACCAAACAATATTTATGTGAATTATTTCTTAATATAGATTATGCCTAAGGAATTAAGGACAAAAATTATCCAATTGGTAAAAAGTTTGAAACTTGCTGTTTAAGGTTTGACTCAAATCATTCTCAATTAGGTAGTGCTTTCTTTGCCAAAAAATACCTTTTGTGGACTGGGTGTGGCAATGAACGCTTTTAATCTCGGGTAAAGCAAGTGAATCTCTATGAGTTCAGAGCCAGCCTGGTCTACCTAGAGTGAGTTCCAGGCCAGTCAGGGCTACATAGTGACATCTTTCTCAAAACAACAACAAAAGGCAAATCTTTTTTGTAAAGGCAGCCATGTGCTAGTGGGATAATATCATGAACCAAAGGTGCAGGAGCAACGCTGAAGAATCTGATGATATAGCAGAAGAAAGAAAAACCACTAGCGAGGTTTCTAAGTGACAACCATCAGCAGCTTGGAGATTACTTAAAATACAATAGAATCAGATAGCCATGGAATGATGACAGGGCTCCTCAAATATCATCACTGAAGAGAAAAGTCCCTTTCTCAAAGGATATTACTGAAATCTGGCTTTCATGATACTCTTAGAAACAGGGTGTCCCAGAGATGACAGATTTCAATGACAAAAAGAGAAAATGAAGGGGTTTCTTGTTGAACTTCATGGTGCTAGAGTTTGGGCCCAGGGCTTTACACATCCTAGGCACATACTTCACCATTGGCCTACACACTCAGATTTTGGAGGAAAAAGGCGTTTAAATCCCCACTGTCTTGACTATTAGGACAAGAAGGCAAACATCGTCTAGTTCCATAGAGCCCATCAATAAACACTTTTAAAAAGGCACAGTATTTTGGGGGCTGGGAAGATGACTTTATGGGTAAAGTGTTTGCTGTGCCAGCATGAGGATGTAGGTTTACATCCCTAGAACACATATAAAAGCAAGACATGTTATCACACACCTATAAACCCAGCACAGGGTGCTGGGGTAGGTAAATTGCTGGGATCTTACTGGCTAGCCAGTTTAGCAGAGGTTGCAAGCTCAAGTTTGAGTGAGATACAATGAAAAACAAGGGTGGGGGGACACGACACAATAAAAGAAGGTATCCAGAGTCAAAGTTTGGCTCTAAACAAACAAGCATACCCACACCCACATCTGTACAAGTGTGACTGTGAGTACATGTGCACACGGACGCACATACATACCCCAAACCAAAAAAAGTTATTCTAACTCAAAAAACCATGTGTTTTATTTATTTTTTAAATATATTTATTTATTTATTATGTATACAACATTCTGTCTGTGTGTATGTCTGCAG
>LOJH01008410.1:4633-27345 GCA_001685095.1 Ellobius talpinus
GACCTCTGGAAGAGCAGCCAGTGCTCTTTACCTCTGAGCCATCTCTCCAGCCCAAGTACCCAGCCTTCTTAAACTAGGTTTTACCCACTAAGGTTCCATTCAGAACTAGGTTGTGCCATGAGCTATGGCACCATGACTTAAGCTAGGGACCATGTCATGAGCTAAGGACCATGCCTTGAGCTAGTGATCATGTCTCGAGCCAGGAAACATGACTTGAGTTAGGGACCATGCCATGAGCTATGAACCATGCCTTGAACTATGGACCATGTCTTGAGCTATGGATCATGTTTTTATTGAATGAACCTTTTCAGAAATGCATCAAATCTCTATATCATATCAGATTTTGAGAAGTGGGCTAACATGACCAAACTACACCACTAAGGGATAGCATATGGGAACAGACGCAGGTGTTGTGGCCCTGTGTCTTTCTTTCATGTGTCTTTGTTGCTTGGGGAGCCAGACTTGACCTACGCATGGCTCAGAGGAGTTCGGGTTGCCATCTTATCCGTTACAGACTCTACTAAAACTTCAACTCTGGACTCATCTCCTGGGTGAACTTCTTCCTCTCTTTTTCGTTCTTTGGCAGAGTTTAAAAATCATCCCAGGTGCTGGAAGATCTTGAATAGATGAAGAACAGTCTGGCTTTAAAGCAGGTTAAGTGTTATTGATTCTTGGCTGAGTTGGAGTCCCTCTAGGAGAAGACCTATTTTAAATGTTAAGACCCTGTTAGAAAATGATTGGCTCCTTTTGTCTCTTTCAAAGGAAGTGGGAACCTGCGCTGGGGACAAGAGTCACAGCCTTGTTCTTATCAAGCCCAGACTCTTGGCTTTGTGAGTCAGTCAGAAGGAAATTCTCCCCTTTTGCACTTGAATCTGGAACACTTGATCTTCTGTCTGTGGATAGAGTGGGAGGCAAAAGGGGATTCGGCTGTCTTCTTAAATCTCATCTTTTTAAATGAAATTATTGCCAGAGCAGTCACTTCACAGATACTGTTCTTGAACTTTGCATATTCTCAGGGTGGGAAGTACCTTGCTTCTACTACATAATTCCTTTTTTTAAAATGTAGTTCTGAGGCAGGGAGGGAAGCTCAGATGTCAGAAACTCAACCGCAGCATGGCAAGAAATTTGTCTACACTTTTCCCTTTCTGAACATATTTATTTTAAGATCAGTTAAATGTGGCATATTGGGACTTCCTGTCTATTCTCGTTGGCTTTGAGAATAATAGCCTCATAGTAGGGCTGAACTAGGAGCGGGGGGGGGCAACTGGAGAGGAAGGGACAGAGAAGGTGAGAAAGGCTCCAGTCTTGCAGAGTGATGAGGAGGGAATTAGTACAAGGAGGAGCTGCTGCTTTCACCACTCATCGAGAACAGGTTAAAGTTCTTGCCTCCTCCTACCAGCACTGGGGCCAAAGAAGAACAGAACAGAAAGCAGGGGTGTCCTTCTGGCTTTGTGTATGGGCTGAGTGATTCCTTGAGTCTAGTAGTAAAGAGCTGCCCTTAAGTTATCCCCTGGGCTTTGAGGGTACTCATGCTCAATGTCTATGTTTTCCCGGTTTCTGTTTCCCCAGTGGGATTACAAGAACATAAGGTTTTCATTCTTTTACATTTACTAAACATTTATCTCCGAGGAGATATTTGGACTTAGCATGCTTGTTATCTAGTAAAATGTCAATTGCCTGGATCGAGAAAGCAAAATTCCCTCTACATGATAATGTTTCAGCTTCTTCTCCTTTCCTACCAGTAAACAAAAGTGCTAGATGACCCCAGGGGACCATGAGCATATGCATCAGGCATTGAAAAGATGAGGTTAGAATTCTGATAAGACGGGTATTTTATATGTAGTTGTAAGATTAAAGACCAATAAAAGATGTTTAAATTCGGGACTGAAGAGATGGCTCTGCAAGTGTGAGGACCAGAGTTTGAATTCCTAGCACGCATGTAACAATCAGGGAAAGCATGGTTGTGTGAGCTTGTAACCCAGCATTGGGGAACAGAGACAGGCAGTTCCTGAGAGTTCAATGACCAGTCAGCCTCAATGACACGGTAAGCTTTGGAGTCAGTGAAGACAATAAGGCCAAAAGCTATAGAGAAAGACATCCAATGTCTTGCTCTGACATCTTCACTGGCATACATGGGCTTGTGCACCTGCCCATTCCCGTGCATCCAGCACATGTAACATATAGCACACACACACACACACACACACACACACACACTAAAACTATAATTGTTATCAGTCCTATGGACGTTTTAAGAATAGTGGCAGAAAACTGAACAACCCCAGTCCACAAGTTGGTAACTTACATGAAATGGTTCAACTCCTTGAAAGATACAATCTACCAAAAACTCATACCAGAAGAAATAAACAATGTGAATAATTACATAAATAGTGAGAAGATTGAATAAATGATCAATAACTTTCCATACCATCAGGTAATAGGACAAGACAGGTTCACTTGTAAATTGAAAAAAAAATTCACAGGTAAATTCTGCCAAGCATTCATGGAAGAAACTATACCAATAATTTACAAATTCTTCAAGAAGATAAAAGCAGAGAGAATTCTTTCTAACTTACTTCATGACACTCACATTATCTTATTACCAGAACCAGATAGACATCACCAGAAAAGGAGATTACTAATCTCTCATATACATCTCTCATGTACGCAGATGAAAAGTGCCTCAAAAATATTATCAAATTGAATATAACAGTGTCTAAAAAGAATTATGCCATGATTATATAAAATTATTTCCCGGCATGCAAGATTGGGTCAACAATTTAAAATCAGTCAGCCTATCATCTCAGAAAGCTAAAGAATGAAATTTAAATGACCATATTAGAAAATGTCCCTCTCAAAAGTATTTAACAATGACCTAACATCTATTCACAATTTTTAAAATGGTAAGCTAGGAGTAAAGGAACATATTTAACCCAATTTAAAAAGCAGCTATGTCTAACATTATACATAACAAAGAGAGAACTGGAGCTTCCCTATAAAGATCACACACACAAACAGCTCACCTCATACCTACAAAGAGAAAACTAAAGCTTTTCTATAAATACCATGAGTAAGGGAAAGATATCCTCTCCTGGCATTTATTCTCAATTTCATACTAAAAATTCCAACGAATGCAAAATAATAAGAGAAGGAAATGAGTGTAGGAAGATCAGGAAGAGAAATAAAGTCATCTTCATTCACAGATGACAGACAGTATTATTTATTTATAAACATCTGAAAGAATTAGTATCTGACTTTTAGAATTACAAAGCAGTTATAGGATGGAGGAGAGAAGAATGGATAACTATTATAGTCTTTTATTTGGGGAAAAATGAAAAAACGTTCTAAGGATGGAAGGCGTTGACAATTTTACAATGGTGTCAACATATTTATGATAAAGAACACCACACTTAACAGATACTTATGTGGTAACTTCCATGTGATACATTTTTCCATAATAACTGCAAGGGGGTTTAAATAGATATACTTCATGTGAGTAGATAATGCTGCTCCCAGAAGACCTGAGTTATTAAATGAAAAACTCAATGTCAGACACAAGACATTTCTCTGTGAATTATTCATCAACAAGACTCCAGAGTATACCCCAAACAGTATAGGCTATTGCTATTGTTTTTGCTGCCCAACATACCTAAATAGTAAGACTCTACTGATAAAAAGTACAAGTACATTCACTTTGAATTCAGGACATAGAGAAATTGACCTCAAATTGACTAAGAAACTCTCTCCCTGATGGCTAGCTTGCGTGGTGCCAGAAGGAGCTATGTATGCTACTGGGAACATTAATAGTCATACTCAGTGCTAGATTCTGCATGCTATAAAACCAGCATTCCAGGCAAACTGGGTACAATAATGGCATGATGGTTATGGGGACAACCAACTGCTTTCTGATTAGATATGAGGCCTGCTCTATAGGACAGAGTTCATCCCTGGTACTATATACCTGGTCAAAAGACAGTAGATAGGGAAAATGTAGGCCCTTTGAGGAATCCTACTGTTGCTGATTTGCTAAATGGTCAAGCAGCTAAACTGACTTGCAAATATTTATGTTTGTTCTATACCCATAGGTTTGTGCTGCTCTCAACTTTGGTAAGAGAACTTCATTTTTAAATAGAGAAATTAATACAAAATCTTATAACTAGTTATGGTTGCTTGAAAGAAAATAGCCCCCAAAGGGAGTAATACTATTAAGAGGTGTGGATTTGTTGGAATATGTATGGATCTTATAGGAGGAAGTATGTCACTAGAGGGGGCAGGCTTTAAGGTCTCCTATGCCGAAGCTACACTCAATGTGGCACACAGTTGCTTCCTGTTGCCTGCAGATCAAGATGTAGAACTCTCAGCTCCTTCTCTGGCACCATGTCTGCCTGCATGCCACCATGTCCTGCCATGATGTTAGTGAACCAAACTTCTAAAAATGTAAGCCATCCCAATGAAATGTTTTCATTTGTAAGAGTTCCTGTGCTCATGGCTTCTCTTCACAGCAATGGAAACCCTACCTAGAATGCTGGTACAAGTAACTATGAATGTTCAGCTGCGGATGAACCATCTGTATCAATATCCTCCCACCCAAGCCTCAAAGAACTTGCAAATAAGGGGAAAGAAGAATATATGAGCTGGTAGATGGGAGAGGAGTTGTGAAATACTGACTTCTAGATATGGTAAGTTTATTGTAAATGTTATCCCACAGCATCTGTGGCTACCTGAACAAGATCTGCACAATATCAATCCAGTCAAAATTTAACCATGGCTGAGAGAGAGGAGTCCTGAGGTTCCATCCTCTGTGGAAGAATTACTAGCAGTTGGAGGCTACTAAGAGAAACAAGAGCCACTCTCCTTTGAGTGTGTAATCCTTGAAGGTTGTCCATATTCCAGTGGATGGCCCCACTTCCGTGAGAAAATACTGATTGGATTCAGGAGATTATTATCAACACGTTTTTAAAGGAACATGAAATTAGAAAGAAAATGGAGGGAGGGGCACTAAGGAGAGTTAGAGGGAGTTAATAGTAGCTGGGGAAGATCAAAGCACATTGTATACATGCATGAAATGTTCAAAGAATGAACAAAATACTATTTACAATAAAATAAATACTAAAAAGAGAAAAGAATTCATATAGCTTTTATGGATATAAAAGAACAAGAAATTTGTTAGATTTTCTTACCCTTATTTAATAATGTGATATTATTGCTATTTTTCATTTAAGAATGACTAGGTAATCTTTGCTAGGCTTAAAAAAAACACAATTTAATTTTGACATGAGTATATTGATGTTCCTTAGCTGTGCACAAGAAAAGTAATAAACTGTCCAGAATCGCTAGCCTGTGTTTAAGAGAATGTTTTCTTGCTTGAAGGCTTGCTCTTGGTAAGGGTAGCAGATGATTTCCCAAGATTCAGTACTTTGAGAACAGTGTCAAGTGGTATCAGGATGCTTCCTGTCCTATTTTCTTCTGTTTATCAAGAAATTGTGTTGGGATATATAGAAACTTATTTTGATAGGAAAAGCTTAAAAACAGACCAATAAAAACCAAAACAAACGAACTAAAAAAAAACCAACACTCCTACAGGCTGTACCTAAACTTGAAAGAATATTGCATGAAAAAGGACAAATGTCCTTTACTTACCCTCTTCTCTCTAATCAAGAATGAGACCCTGAAGAAAGCATCCTCCTACTTCTCAATAAGTTAACACTGTAAGAGAGGAGCATCGTTTCAGATATATCTGCATTTCCTCATGAAAGCCAGGCCCTCCCCTTCCCATCCAACACCGGTGTTTAGGGGACTGTAATCTTCCTCCCCACCCAGGTGTATCTTTACCCATTTGTATTTCCAACAATAATTGATTTTTGAACATCATAAGTAAGAACTGCATTTGTGCTCTTTTTTTTTTCTTGAGACATGAGATAATTTGAAAATAATGGCAAATGCACCCCATAGTCTAAAACACTGGGAAAAATAAAGTTAGTTATGTCAAGAATGCTGAAAATACTTCTGGATAGTAGTCATTTTCCACCATTTCCAGCCTTCAACTAACAAAGATTTTTTAAATTAAATTAATCAGAATTTACCGACATAGACACAAATTACACATGGTATCATTTACAATAGACAAATATAAACAACCATAAACGCGGCATCAAATCCTAACTGAAAAGTTCACTTTGGTTAATGCTGCTGTGCTATGGTCACTTCTTAGCCACCTTCCTCTCCTGCGTTAATCACTGTAACCCTGACTTCCTCATCCTACACAGCTTGTCTGTCCAGTCGATCACATGAGAAAGTCAAAAGTTGAGTCTCAGTTCTTTTTGTATTTTCATATGCACAGCCATGAGGGATATATCAAATATGTACAACTGAGTGTTTATGCAGGGGTTAATTTGTTTCTAAGATTTATTTATTTTATGTATATGAGTGTTCTATCTGCATGTACACCTTTAGACCAGAAGAGGGCATAACACCCCATTATAGATGGTTGTGAGCCATGATGTGGGGGCTGGGAATTGAATCCAGAACCTCTGAAAGAGCAGCTAGTGCTCTTAACCACTGAGCCATCTCTCTAGCCCATTAACTGAGTGTTGGTGTTCTGGGTAAGACTTCTGGCCAAAAAACAAACTATTAATAGCTAAGTTTTTGAGAAACTAAAAGTAATTTGCTGACTTTGCCTCTATTATGTTGTTCAAAGGGCAATCTCAAGTTTACCTAGAAAATTAGGAGTGTTCTCTGTGTCCTATTTACTGTGAAGGGAGCCTCAAGTGTTCTGTTTATTCCCAGCAGTGCAAACTGGGCCTCTAGCTTCTTCAGTCACATCCACAATACACAAAGAAGGCCTCAGAAAACATCTCTCCTTTCTCCCCATGTACTTTATTGACTCATACCTGCTCATGTCTCAGGTTAACCTCCGCTCCAGGAAAAGCTTCTGGATATAAAATGAGACCAAATGCCTCTTTGAGGAGCTCCCCAGCATCTTACTATTCATAGTGTGGTTAGTGTGCATAAACCATGGCATTCACAAGAAATACCCATGCACAGGCTCTCAGGAGCTTCTCTATACATTCGGCATCAGGAAGTCTAAGAGACCTGAGATTTACATCCTATAGTGATGACAGCCATTGCAATTTCAAAGCTCTACATTCAGAGGGTTGGTACAGCAGAAACATTTCTTTCTCTATTAGAAGAGAGGAGTTATGGGTTGACTGCTTATTATAAATTAGTTGTTTCTTCTCTGGAATCTTCTACATTCGATGCATCCCATGGTCTTTGCTAAGTGTCTACTCAACAAGGAGTCTATTCTTGCAGTTTCTATATTAAAAGAATTAATGCTTTCCTTTTCAATCTTCCACTGGGTCTTCAAATCATAAAATGGTTACTGAAAAGAAGAAATTGCCCCACATGTTGGGGAGATTCTGGGACACTGAGTGGTAAACAGTGTTCATGGGACAGCATCTCTGCCTTGGGATGGAGTGTCGGCTTTGTCTTCACAGATGCAGACAGGGTTAGCTCTACCAGACGTTAGCATCTTCGTACCTGCTGCAGTGGCACATTTGTCCCTGGTCCTCACTCCCATTATATTCATTACAGAAGGTGAAGAGTCCTGACAGTAGAACTTTACAGCAAGAGGCACTCACTTATGAGGGGGGCACCTGGGTAAGGAGATACAACCTATCCCGGAAAAGACCTGAACTCATGTCATACTTACTTCCCATTGGGGCTCACCAATCTGCCATGACACACTGTTTGGGAAAAGCAGCTTAAACCAGCTGTTTAACCACCTTTGATGTTTACAGCTCTTTACTTGGACTAGTTTAGACAAAGAAATGACTCATCAAAATTCACTAAAATCTAGGAGAATAACATTCAGGCTCAGAGAACGTACAACTAGAATCTGGCCATGCTATGCTGAAGGATTGCTCCATCAAAAAGCTCAGGATTTTTTATTTGTTTTTGCTTTTGTTTTGGCTAGTGGGAGATCACAGTGTTTACACTATGGATTCTGGAATCCCTTCTACAAGATCCCCACAACCAAAGGTCTCTTACCATAGCCACAATCAAATAAAATTTGTATAGTACCCACATATTCATACCATTCTTCAAATTGAAATCTTCATGCATTCATATACTTGGCCAGGCTAGCACCTGCCTATTGTTTATTAAAACAATAAATTTTGGTTTCTAACTAGAAGAATCAGGAATCACCATTATGGAAAATTTCCTAACATATAAAGGTACTTGCTGAATATAAGCAAGATAGAAGTTTCATATAAGGAAGATAGAAGTTTCTTCTAGAAATAGCTTAGTTAAAGACTTGGAAGCTACAGGCCTGGTTCAAGACCCAGCTTTGATACAATGGCCTAGGACAAGTTCTCTTCCCTGGGCCTTATTTTTCATGCAGTCAGTGATAATGATGCTCTGACCATCCACAGGGATGCAGTGTTTTATAAAAGATATTCCTTACTGCTTCACTGAAAACGTCTCAGAAGCACTGAGCGCAATCCAAAGTGCAGACCTCAGTGTCTAAATGAAAATAACCAAGGTCTCAGAGCAGTCAGAGGTGGGGCTTGTGAGGATGCTGGAGAATCCTGTTGGAAAGTAAGGAGGCTGTAGTGTATACACAACATGGGCAGTTGAATGTTCCACTAGCTAAAATTTGGCTTCACCATTAGAGAAAATGATGTAAGTAAATAATAATCTATATGACTCCTGTGAAAAGGGGGAAGGGAGAAGAAGAGAACAAAGCAGGGAGAGGATTAAAAAAGACTTAAAACCAAGTTGCCACTTTGGGATAGGCTATTACATTATTTCAGGATGTCTAATGTTAATATTAAAGAACCTAATATGCACTAAGATTTTTTTCTTTGGGGGAATAAGAGTCATTCATCTCTAGTTGATGAGGGGGGAAAAACCTCTTTAGAGATTTTAAAAGCATCCACAGAAGGAATCGAAAACTACAAAAAAACAAAAACAAAACAAACAAACAAATAAAAAAACCAACTTGACAATTTTGCAAGTTGCTGTTACGTAGGTAGCTGACTCAGCCAAGGAGTATCAATGGATGTCAGAGCCAGCCACTGGGTGCAGCGATAGGGCATGGTCCCACTACTGAAGCCTCACCCCCACAGCTTCTTGACACTAACATGGAAACTATTCTATCTACAGTGGAGAGAGGCTGCAAATGCCACCTTACTCCTGTCATCAAAACTTGCATCGTTCTGGTCACTATTGTGCGGAGACACTGTGCCACTGGAGCTCCCGGGGTGGGGGGTGCGGTGATAAAGTCATCTATGCTAGGCTTTACCTGAATCTCTTCAAGATGAGTGGCTTCTTTTATGGAAAATAAAGTAAAGAAGCACTGGCCTTTCCAAATGATACTGTGGCTTTTGTCAGGAAGCCCTGTTCTCTGGTGAGCCTAAGAGAAGTCCTCGGTTTCCAGTCTGCCCAGCCTTCTCATTCAGAAGTCAGGAGAGGATGTCTTCGGAGCTCTTTACATGCTGTAGATGAGAAATTCACTGTTTGAATACAAGGTTATTCAGCTTTGCTATAAAGGAAATAAAATCAGTGGTCTAGAAACCTTGTTTTAATAGGCAGGTGCTCCTAGAATTGAGTTATTCTGCTAAACTGGTTTGGTGGTATGAAGTTCTGGGTGCCTTGGAAGCCAGCTTCCATTTTGAAAACCTGTTACATTTTGGCTAATTTGATCTACTTGGTTCAGAGGTAGCCTGGTGAAGAGATAGAAACATTAACTTTTTTATTTCAAAGATAGAAATTTGTGGCATCTCGGGCAAAAACTACCAGGCCATCTTCATTGCTCTGCTTGGTTTCTTCATTTATCAAATTCATTGGCTACAGGAATGCCAGTCATGCTTCGCTCTCAAGTACTTGCGTAAAACCTGGTACAGAGTTGGCTTTGTAGGTAGTTGAGTGGAAAGGCTTCTTGGTCTGTGTCCATGTTATGAGGACTAAGCGAAACACTGTACATAAAAACTCTTCTGAAATTTGGAAGATCTTCCCAAATTCTGTCCCTTCGTTTATTTATCAGTTATCAATCTTGAATGCATAGACTCATATCTGTAGAAGTTTTGGTATGCTCCTCTCTCTCTCTCTCTCTCTCTCTCTCTCTCTCTCTCTCTCAACATTTTACAGATAAGGAGGAAGACCGTATTAAAGAGTTAACTTTTACTCATTTGTAGATTGATTTCGGTTACTGTGCAACACTATACATTCCTCGACTTGTCCAATTAAAGAACCTGGCAAGTGTTTGGATATCTGACAGCTCTGCTGTCAAGCAATTCTGTTCTACAATTAATCAAGCTGTAGCCATTTCCCCAACCGCTGCCATAACATAATGGCATCATTGTGTGTGCACGTACAATACACTTGTATGCTGTTGAAAAGGCAGCAAAACAAATGAACACTACAGATTTGCTTCCCAGCTCATGCAGTCACATCACCAAGATTTGCTATTAAACCCGTGCTATTATAATGCTGTTAGTTTGTCAGATATTGTGTTTAGATGCTGCTTTCTGGTTTCTGGTTTCAGAAACTGAAATTCTGCCTTCTTTGGAATGTCCTCGGCTTTGACTAGATAACACGGTACCAATGACTGGGATGCTTTAATGATTGAATGTCAGCTCCTGGGTTTTGATTACTGTTTTGTCTGGGTTCATGTTAGACACAACTGTAGACTCCCCTTCCTCCCCCTCCCAGTGACTTCGTGCGGCAAATGAGTTTGCCACAAATCAAGATGCCTGTAACAAGCATGCCTGTGAACCTGTTCCATCTCTCCTTGGCAGTTTGCCACTTTGCCTTACTAGTAATGCTGAAATGCCTGAATTTACCAAATGGCTTCGATTCTCTGGGGGATTAACTGTTTCATGGGAGTCTTTCTCTTCTGCCCGAATTGTGTGTTTCTCACAGACATTTACTATTTGCACGTGTTGGTCAGCTTTGACCAAATAAACAAGCAACAATTTTCATTGCTATCGTTTTCTGTTTACATATCTAATTTGCTAAGCAAACAAATGACAAGAAAGGTCACCTAGAAATTATAAATGTACCGGTCAAAAATTTTATGTGAAAAGTAGATCCAATCTCCTGCTTTAGGAAGCAATTACAGCTCCTTACACTGATGACATTTGGTGATGTTCGGGTGCTCATCTTTACAGCCATCCTTGTTTAACTGGGCATTGCTGATACCGTCTGTGGCAGTATAATCAACCCTGCAACAAGAATGCTGAACGTGATCCAGACAACTCCATCTTTTTGGTTAAGAAAGATTATTAGTTGCTGACAAATACCACGATGAGGGTCTCTTGTCACTTAGGGAAGCACTGAATAAATACAACCAGATTGCATTGAGTGAGTGTATAAGGGAGGGGTAGCCAAGCCCAAGATAAGCTATGAAGCAGATCAGGATATGCCAGTTCCTCATTTGTTCCCCACTGACTCATGATCTGATCTCAATCCTGTTCCGAGGTTTGGGGTTGTAACAAAACTGGTTACTTTCATATTCTTTCCAAAAGGTTTTAATGGGCATACAAAATGACGCTGTGGCATTTCCAAACAAAATTCACTTCTTTTGATTCTGCTTCCTGCTTCTCTTCCCATCTTACTACCTACCCCCCACAAACTTGCATCCTTCTGGTCCCAGTAGCCTCTGCTCTCACACCACCTGTGTCCTAGGCCCCACCCATTTCCTCAACACCTCTTTTCTGGTTTCTTGGCCTATACACATTCAAACCTACACACAAACATATGATCTACACGTGAGAGAAAACAAGTTGTTTGGATCCCTTCCATTAATATAATACTTCCCAGCTTCACTCACTTCCCTGCATATTTCATTTTTCGGTACAGCTAAGACTCCATTGTGTCTATACATCACATCTTCATCACCCAGCCTTCTGCTGGATGGTCATCCACGCTTGTTCCCATTGCCTTGTCACTGCGAGTAATGCAGCCATAAACATGGATGCATGAGCATCTCTGTAGCTCTGTAGAGTCCTTTGTGTACATACCCAGGAGTGGTATAGCTGGGTCATATAGTAGTTCTGGACTTCATGTATTTTTATTTTTGGCAAGATTTTATTTTTAATTACATGTAGGCATGTGTACATATGTACATATCAGTGCAGATGTCTGAGGAGACCAGAAGAAAGTGTTAGATTTCCTGAGATCTTCCTCATGTGGGTGCTGGGAATTGAACCCAGGTCCCTAGGAAGAACAGCCAGTGCTCTTAACTGCTGTGCCGTCTCTCCAGCTCCAACTGTGTTTAGTTTTTTGAGGAATTTCCACAGTGATTTCTGTAACAGTTCTGTACTTGTACTACACATTTTCCCCTGCAGTAAATATGGCTGTATCTTACCCTACATCTTCCAGCAGCTACAGTCACCTAGTTTCCTGATGGTGGCCATTCTGACCAGGTTGAGATTGCTTTCTAATGTAGAAGTTTTACCAGAAGTGTGTGACAGAATTTCAGTTACAGATTGCTGGCCCTATGTTTGATATGAGCAAACAAGTCGGGTTTCATACAGCAATCTGACCTGGCATAGACTGGATACAGCGTGGAAGGCTCAGAAGATGGTGATGATTCTCGGTGGGGTTGTGCTTACCATGTGAGAGAAATCAAATGTATGATCTCTTCATATGTTGTGTATGAAACTGCTTCACATGTTGCGTGCACAACTGCTTCACGTGTTGTGTGTACAACTGCTTCACGTGTTGCGTGCACAACTGCTTCACGTGTTGTGTGCACAACTGCTTCACATGTTGCATGCACAACTGCTTCATGTGTTGTGTGTACAACTGTTTCACGTGTTGTGTGCACAACTGCTTTACATGTTGTTTTAAGTGTTCTCAAAACCTGTGCTTCTCTGGACATCTTATTGAAAGGTTAAAAAATGGAATTGCCCCACTTTCTGTTTTGTTTCCAGTAATAAAGATTAATTTTTATCACTGCATCCTCCCATTGGATCCTTCTTATCACCTACTTTAGCCTCATGACAACTACACTCTGTGGTTACAGAACAGGACATTGGAAAGGTTGTGTCTAGGGTCAGGTTTACACACAGCATCCTCTGAAGTCCATCTAACTAACATGACTAATCGTTTATAATGGCGTGGAAGCCTTGGTGCTTCATAACTATTCAATCATGGGAGGTGGTAAAATTGGGCTTTTTTAAATCAGTGCTCAAGAAATGACTTCACGCAAAAACTTAATGCTAGTCACACATCTTCTCAGAGTCTGCATTTCTCAGCTGCAAAATGAGAAGTCTAGTACATACCTTCTGTGATCTACCACGTTTTGAAACTTTCCTTTGTGCTGTGGTGGTCACCTTGCAGCAGAGTTACTCATGTCACTGTGCAAGCCACTCCATCCTGAAAGCTAACTTTGTCTCTATCTTGCAGACAAAAGCAACTCAGATAGAGGGTAAACAATATATCTCTACACACAAAGCTAGACAATGGAAAAGCAGGTCAGAATCTGGATCTATCTGATGTTAAATCCTCATGCTATGCTCTGAGGTTACTAAATCTAGAGGCATATAGATGGAAAATTAATACACCATATTGAGAGTGTCTGGAACATGCTACAGGGTGGTGTTGGTGGTGTTTCAATAGTTTATCATCCTCTTTCATGACCTTAGCTACATACACTTAGTAGCCATGTGATATATTCAATAGTTTCCGCAAGTTGACTCTTGTGTTTATTTAACTTTCTTTTTATTTTAAAAGGAAACTTCAATGAGTTGGAGACTCAAAATTAATACCAGGCATAAAAAGTATACATAGTAAGACCAAACCAACAGAATGGAAATTTAATATTAGTTGCTTATTTGCTGAAGGTTCTAAGCTTGCACAGAAAGTGTCCTCTTTTAAAAAAATAAAATAGAAAAGTATATTAATAAGAGTAGAAAAATTCTCTTTAAATGGAATCATATGGTCTGGGGAGATGGTTTGGTGGGCAAAGTTCTTGCCATGAAAACATGAGGTCTAGGGTTTGGACTCCCAGCACTCAAATGCTGGCTAGTTGTGGTGAGTTGTCTGTAAACCCAGCTAATGGGAGGTAGAGACAGGATCCCTGGAACACTCTGGTTAACCAGACTAGCTGAAGTGATGAGTGTGGGGTTCAAGTGAAGGACCCCATTTTATATACAGAATAAAAAGTGATTAAAGATGCCCATTGTCCATTTGGGGCCTCCATATACATGCTCACATTGCGTATGAACACACACACACACACACATACAAACACTACATCTATCTGCCCACAGATATATGATTATATATGCACAACATATTCCATAAACACAAAAAGTGTGGGGGGTATGCTAGCATAAATATCAGTCTTTTCCCTGATATAATCAAGGGAAAACAATTGGAAAAAGATAACACACCCTTCAAAATGTCTTCAGTGTTATACGATGTCTAAACCATCCTGAGTTTTGGCAAAGTGGAAAAATGCTGCTATTAACAGACCAAGGGAAACAAAGCTCTTGAATTGTTTAAACATTTCTGTATCCATCAATTTTAAGAACCCCCTTTCTCATCTCCACTCACAGACTGAAAATCACTCTGTACAGCCCTCTCTCCGATTTCAGAATGAAGCTAGACATGCCAGCCACCCCAGGAAACACATGGGTCCTAATGAATCACAGTGCCAAATTGTAGACGCTGCCTGCCGTGCTAAAAGAAAATGTCTTTCTACAGGCACCCAAAGATTTATTCAAATGAAAACCCTTAATAGATGCTGTCATGATTAAACTCAACTCTACTGAATTCTACAATCACAAGAATCTTACAGACAAAGTAAATAGTGTAGGATAGCCCATGTGTTTAAGGAGCATTGTATTTTTCTTTAGATTCTAGAATGTGAAAACAAACAAGCAAACAAAAAGCATGAATATCCTTGAGACAAAAAACATTATTTCTTTAGTTGAATTGGGTAGGGCAGATCACCTCTCAAAACATTTCAATTTTTTTTTTTTAGGATTCAGACAGAAGGTGGTGGCATATGCACTCAGGATGCAGAGGCAGGCTGATCTCTGAGTTCAAGGGCAGCCTGGTCTGCAGAGAGAGTTCCAGGACAGTCAAGGCTGCACAGAAAAACCTCGTCTTGGGAAAAAATCAAACAAATTAAAAGAAAGAAAAAGACTTCTGCTGAGCAGCAGGCTCTGAGTCTTGATGAAGCAGCAAGTCCATGGGAGAGGGCTGGGGAGAAAGTTGTATACATATCCACTTGGCTCTAATTCAAATCATTAATAAAAGGGCCATAAAATATGTTTTGATGTATAAAACAATATGTGTAACTGTTGGGTCTTTCTGGAAATTTTATAAGGAAAGCATAACTATTTTATTTGTAGGACTATTTAAGAAGGAACAGTAATGTGAAGAATAATTAACTAAATTCAAATACTCCATTGCATCAATGTTGATTTTTGAAGTAAATTTTGATTTTAATATCTTTGAGATGCGCTTCAGTAAGATGGACAAAGGAACCTTCTACTTCCCTTGCATACGGTGTTTTTTAAATTATTTAAGCTAAAACCTTTGCTCCATTAACATTCACGTCTTTCTAAATTGTTCTTTACACAAATACTTTGCAAAAGGGTGATTGCTCTGACTGAGAAGTCATTAAACTGCATTCTTTAAGTTTATGGCCCAACTTCTGCCATCTAAAACATCAACATGCAGAGAGGATTGAAAGCAACAGCCCCCATCAGCCTCTCTGACTAAAACCCAAGTCTCTCCACTACCAGCTTCTGACTCTGCCATGTCTGTGTGATGACCAGGTATCCTGAAGTGTTCATCTCATGCTATCACTTTCTGTGGACTCAGAGATACCTTGTCCAGTAGCCCTTCCTTTCCTGTTCCAACTGGGAAGCAGACTTTCATTCCTATGAATTTAAACTGCTAAAGATTCTTAGCACACTGAGGGAGTTAACAGCATTTCAAACGACTCTTCCTCTCCAGTTAATTCAGTTCTCAGCACAGAGCAGTAGGGTACCTGAAAGAGTTAATATTGCTTCCAAAGGAGAATTTATGACCTAGAAGTAATTTAGGCAGTGAGAGAAAATGTCTCACTTCAAAGATGGGAATGCTGAACCATGCATACAAATGTAACTGCTTACCCGTGTGTGACTCAAAATCAGCAACCATGGATTCTGTGGGCTTAAAAGAACCTCAAAGAGCATCTGGTCTACCCTGGCCTTCACATACATGAAGTCTTCATATCAAACTGTGGAGCTATGGGTACTAAGTGACCAGGTAGAAAAATTACATAAAAGATGCCTTAAATCCAGATGTCTAGTTTGATTTTTTATTTTAATTTGTGTGTGTGTACACATCATCGCATATCACACACACACGTAGGTAGAGGACAACTTGGAAGAATTATTCTCTCCTTCTACCACATTGGTCCTAGGGATTAAACCAGCTGTCAATCCCTAGTTCCATGGTTTTAATGTATTGTTTTATTACACATTTTGTCTCTTGGGCAGCCTAATTTATTTCATGAATGGGAGAGTGCACATCACATATCAAATGTGTATAGTCAAGTAAGATTAAGACTTTGGATTATGCTATTAGCTTTGTAGAATGTCTTAGTGACTTGAGTGAACACAGTTTCAACAATATAGTAGGACAGAGATGCCAGAGTAGATGACCACAGACAACATCAACTCTGAAAATAGAGGACAAGAGAGGGCTGCAGTTGAAGGAGGATGTAGGGTCCAGGGAAGTTTCTGGAAGTGTTCTGGTGGTGTGTATACATTTTTAAGGGTCAAAAAAGTAATGTTTCTTTCATGTGGAAGAGGCTGTCATCGTTTTAAATGCTACTTAGAAAAACTGGGTAAAAAGAAATATTAAAAGATCAAAGATATATGTGAGAGACAGGATAAATTAAGAGTTCAGAAGAAAGTAGCTACATGAAAAGTCCAGGGAACACAATAAGTTACAGAGGGACAAGTGACCTTTGTTTTGTAGCTGGGTGGCAGGTGTGTGGGGAGAAATGCAAACCCCTTGTGGGGGGAACTGTAGATAGGGTCAGGAGTAAACTAAGGAACTCTGTGTCTAACGGGTTTGTTTTATGATACGAAGGACAGAGTCACACACTGAGAGGGAGGCACTGATTGCTCAGGAAGGAGGTTTGAGGAGAGCAGAAAAGTTTGAAGGTGGCTTTTTGAAAGACGCGGTAGACAAATGTCACCAGGGGTATGAGAGCTAATTATGTGCTGGAGACTGTGAATGTAAGAAACCTGTACCCCTTCTTGCTTGAGCCTACACAGGATGACGATGTGTAGTGGTGTTTCTAAGCTTTAGTTTTTTTAAGGAAAAAAGAGAGGCAAAATAATCTATATATGAAGGAAGTATAAGGTATATTAAATTACAGTTCATTAACAAAAGTATAAGGCATATTAAATTACAGTTCATTAACAAAAGTGCTTGAGATAGTTTTGCAAGAAACTTGGGCTGGGTGGTGAGGGTGTGGAAACAGGAGGTGGCTGATAGATCAGCCAGTGCCTACTTAGCAATGTCTGGGAAGTCACCATGAGATGAAAGAACACTTGGAGAAAAGATACTTTACCAAGCAATTTGGGAGGTTGAGGATTTGTTGTCAGCAAGAGGTGTGTTTAAAAAAGTCATTTCAGAGGTGGCATCATAGTGATGACAACTGGCAGAGTGTAGCTTTGGAAGAAGTGACCAGAGTGAGATGGAGAAGACACTCATTGGACACTGGAAGGAATCAGGGCAGAGGCTGAGGGAGGTGGGTATTCAGTAAATATAGAGGACAAAGGACATTACAGCCCAGAGTGGGAGACTGTGAAGGCCAAATGATCCAAATCTCAGTTGCTTGTTTGTTTGCTCCCAGAGGAGTAGCAGAAGCTTAGGGAAAACAACTCCTAGCCCTGATGGACCCACACCGTGTGTGTGTGTGTGTGTGTGTGTGTGTGTGTGTGTATGGTGTGTGTGATGTTGATCTCGAAAGGCTGTGTGTAAGGCGTCTTCTATGGACAGAGTCAGTTTCTACTGAAGGCAGAAGGTAAGACAGAGTCAATGGGGATGTGGGAACTCTTACTGATTGTGACTGACTACCCCAGAGCACATGACAAAGGGTTCAGATGGAGTGTGAGATAGGGTTGGAAGAGTCAGATCCAGTGCAGAGCTGAAGGCCCTGCGCAGGCAAATCTGCAAGAACAGAAAGCAAATGTGTGTGTGCCTGGGGTGGAGATGAGGGTGGAGACTACAAATGTGTGAGAAAGAACATTCTGACCCGACAGAAGTTCCGCTGAGGTGGTGCGGTCCTCACAACTATGTAAGTGTGTTACAACAGTTGATCTGTAGACTGAGGGGCTTTATTGTATGAAAGCTGTCCCTAAGGAAAACTGCTTTAAATTCTTAAAGAACTATCCCAGCTTAAAGGTTTAAACAGACAAGTCACCAAAGAAGGTGTCAGGATGGCAGGCAAGCATGTGAAAATGCTGAAGACCACTAGTATTTAAAATGTAAATTAGAGCCACACAGTGCCATCCTAGACAGAACTGAAAAGTGAACAATCCCAGACGTTGGAGAGGAGGAGACGTTAATAATCCGCTAAAAAACAAAGATTCTGAAATTAACATAATAAACAGCTCACTGGCTTAAAAGAAAAAGCTCCAGACCTAATTTCTTCTCTACAACTCATTGTCTCCATAGCGTCACATGTACCCAGGAGAAATAAGTACACACTTGAAGCATGCAGAATGTCACAGCACTTTTTTTGTCTAAATCCTCACCATTGGAAATAATCTGAATGCTCTTAAGCAGTAAATGGATAAACAAATCAACCATAGTGCACCATAGAACCAGTCAAGGAACTCACACACGTATACAAAGATACAGAGAGGCAGAGACGGAGACAGAAACAGAGACACACAGACAAACTGTGGACACATCCATCATGGATGAATCATACAATTCTGTTGATTGAAAAATCCAAATCCCAAATAGATAAACAGTAAACGAGAACAAATAAGATAATTTTATTTATGTGAAGGCAGTTCATTATCTAAATGGGGACTGGGGTGGGTTAAGAGGTAAAGAGAGAAATTACCAAAGTTTGCAAGCAGACTTTTCAGAAAGGTAGCTGCTCATTATTTTTTATTTTGGTGATAGTTCATAGGTGCATTAATAGCTACAAACTCATCAAATTGTGCATCTTAATACATATAGTTTTTTGTATCAGTTATACTTAGGTAGATCTATTTCTTTTCATGACTCCCTGGGTAACTATTCTTTACGCAGCTGACAGCATGTCACAAGATCAAGCGTCTTAAAAGCCACATTGACTTCCTCATTCTCTTTGAGACCACTACCCTATTTTAAGGCAGGCTGTGGCTTTGCATCCTAATCCGAGACCTCACTGAAACCATTTTAAGTTAAAAGGGGTGGGGGTAGCGGGGCAAACCAAAGATAGAAATGGAACAGCATCGAGTGTACATTCACCACACGATCCCCTTCAGCTTCGCTGAGTTTTCTCAGCCATCATCTCCCCTCATACACTTTTCCTCTCTAAATTTTCTCAGTGTTCTTATTTGGTTTTATGGTCTCAAACCAGCCATCCTCCACCAGCCAAAAGGATGGACTCAGTTTCATCTCTAACTCTCTTAGCGCCTCACGTCCAAAGAGAACTAATTCTCCACCGAGATGCAGTTCCGGGTTGGGGTGGGACACCTCACATGGGGGGGCTGGCTCTCAAAAGGTGGAGTCTGGAAGACTAGGACTTGAGGGTTCTGGAGTATGACTAGGAGGAAGGGAGGGAGACAAGCTGGGTGAAAATGAAGAATTGTTTGCCACAAGAGTCTATCACACCCAGGCTCCTAAACTCTGGCAAGATGCAAAGGCTGTGTTTGTTTGTTTCACTCTGTTTTTACTGGCTGTGGCTCCAGACATGCATTCCTTTCCCAGAACTGCCTTATCCAGCAGATAACTGGTAATAGTCCCCAGGAGACCACCGCTCTGCCTATCTCCAAGGCATTTCCTATTTGCTCTTTCTCAACCATAAAACAGAAAAGTAAGGTAGCGTCCACGTTCCACCAGTCACTAAAATAGCAGTTGTAATTTTTCTTTATCTCCTTGCCCCATTTATCTTCCAAATACATTTCTCATACCCTCTCTAGCTGCTGCCAAGGATGTTTGCATCAAAAATGACTCAGGAAGGAAGTGAGGTTTGGCAGACCTTGCCTGCTTTTCTAAGCCTTGGGAACAGGCTCCTCACCCACAGGGAATAAGGTCAACTCAATCCACTCCTGTGGGTAAAGTTAGTCAACAAGGACTTGTTGAATCACCCTGCCTGAGTTGCCCAATTACAGAGAAAATGAAGCAACCTACTATTGTATTAAGAACAGCAGTTGAGTTCAGAATGGGGAACTATTTAGGATTATATCAAATAACAAAAGATGTTTCATTTTACAAATGTCACAATGTTTACATTTCAACTTCTCTTTGGTTCTGATGAAAGTGAAGTTGAAAATTCTTAGTATGTTTTATTGTGTTCCCATTGCCATCAGAAGTACAAAAACTAAACTATTATATCTCATGTTTTATTTTAAAGATTGTTTATTTGCTTTCAGAAACCATTATGAAAATAAAAGTCATTTCTACCCTTGTCTGAACCACCACTTTCAAAAGGACATTCTTTGTTGGTTATTTGCAATATTTCCAAACTCACTTCAAAGAGTGTGGTTAATATTTAAAAGACTTTTTCCAAAGTCTTCTACATTACCACATGCACAATGCCTCTCTTCGCCAGAGTAGCACTGCTGTAGGCCAATTGGGGATTCTATTAGAAGAATTCAAGTTTCTTGTGGTCCAGGTTTACCAATAATTCCCAGACACGACTCTGGCTCTCGATTGCTCTCTCACTCTCTCTGTCTCCCCCCTACTCCAATATAACTATACAATTCCTAAGCCATTACTGACAAGTGCATAGTACAGTCTGGCTTGTAAATCTTTAAGGTTTATCGGAAACAACGTGTCCCCAAAGGAAGCCATGTAGCTTTTCCACTTGGATGCAGAATAGAAGCAGAGACAGCATTGCCTGTGTGTTCACTTTTGGGTCTTGTGGTTTTGTGTGTTACCAGAAGAAATCAGGGTTTATAGTTTTAGACAATGGCTTTTCAGCAGTCATAGGGCCAGACGGCACTGAGAGACTCAGAAGAAAGCCAGACAACCTCCCCGCTCCATTCCCCTCATCTCCCCGCTACATGGTTCAACCCACCAGACTGACTGTCCAAAATGGTAGTTACTGGTGCCGACCTTCCCATTGTCAAATAATAAACATAAACAGCTTGTCCCTGATGGTTGATTTCAGACATTAACTTCTTAGGTTAAACAGGAATTTAACTCTGTTAGCCCATTTTCTCAATACAAATAAATTACATTGCTATTTTCAGTTACGTTTTGTGATTCTGAAAATATCCCTTCTACATATTCTGCAAAAGCGCCCTTATACTGTCCTCCTGTCTATCTTGTTTTCATTTTGTTTCCTTCTGTTTTCAAGTGACCTATCTTATCAGATGCTCATTTTCCTGGCAACCTCCTCCTGGTACCCCCTGATCTCTGGCTGAGCTGTCCCTTCCTGTACCCCAGGGCTTGATGTAATACTCGCTGGATTCCAGCAGCTCCCTCTCGCTTGTTTCAGTTCTTCTTTTAAGTAGAGGCTTCTCAAGACAGAGATAAGGGGAATACAGGTTCTGGTCCAGCACGTCAGGAAATGTCCTTTCCCGTTCCCACACTTGATTAATCTCTGGACTGAATGTTCCACTCCAAGGTTAAGATCACAATCTCCCAGATTTTTTTTTAAAGTCATTGCTCCATTACTGGCTCACAGCCAGTGGTGGTGAAAAGCCTCATTTGAATTTGTCCCACAAATCGGTATTGATCGCCTACAGAGGACCAGGCTCTGCTCAAAATACAACAGCACATAAAGAAACAGAATCCTAAGCAGTGGTGGCACACGCCTTTAATCCCAGTACTCAGGAGGCAAAGGTGGGTGGATCTCTGTGAGTTCGAGGCCAGCCTGGTCTACAAGAACTAGTTTCAGGACAGGCTCCAAAGCTACACAGAGAAACCCTGTCTCGAAAAACCAAAGGGGTGGGGGAGAAAAGAAAAAAGAAAACGAAACAGAAGCCCTACCTACACAGAGATTTTCCCTCTAGTGCTGAGAATTAAGTAGGAAACCAATGAGAAAGTGACAGAGCACAAAAGGTCTATGCTGTGCTGCACACCTTTAAGCCTATATTCTGGAGACAGAGGCAGGGGCAGCTCCGTGAGTTTGAGGCTAGCCTAGTCTACATGGCCAGCCAGGGCCAAAGAGTGAGACCTTGACCAAAGAAAAATTAATTAATAAATAAAAGACCACAAAGAAATGCAACTGCCTATAGGAGAGTAGAGATGTTCCTTTGTGATGGTGGCCAGGGCAGGTTGTACACTGAGTTGACACCTAAACAATACCAGAGAGATCTAGGAGACAATTGAGAGCAGAGGAAACATAAGTATGAGGGTCGAAGCAGAACCAGCTTGGGTATCACAGGAACCAAGAACCTGTGACAGAGAGAGGAGGTTTGGTCCTGTTCAGTTCGTGATGATTCTCATAGGTTATGAACTTCACTTTTCTTCTCCCATCTCTCCCTCCTTTTGGTGGTGGTGGTGGTGGTGGTGGTGGT
>LOJH01008411.1:0-15034 GCA_001685095.1 Ellobius talpinus
TTATTAACCAATGAAAGTAACACATAGACAGATGACCCTCCTCCATCAGAAATCCACCAGCCTCTGTTTCCCAAGTGCTTGAATTAAAAATGTGCACCACCACTACCTGGCAAATTGCTTCATTTTTAGAATAATGCTTTAATTATTATTTTTAATTTTGTGTGTGTGTGTGTGTGTGTGTGTGTATGTGCAGGCCTCTGTGGAAGTCAGAAGAGGGTATTGAATGCCCTGGAACTGGAGTTATAAGCCATTGTGAGAAGCCTGATGTGGGTGCTGGGAATCAAATTTGAGTCCTTTTTAAGAGTAATACATGCTCTTAAGTGCTGAACCCATTTTCCTTTCAAATTATTTTATACTCTATCAAATTTTACTAAAGGTGAATAGATTGATAGTAGCCAATTTTGAGAATGATGAAACTGAACAAGAATGGAGTGACATGATATGACAGGCACTCAATAGGGTAAGGATGAAGGTTACTTGTTCCCTGTACATTTGGTAAGAATGTGCCATGGGACTCAGGAGCATCCTGGTACACACAGTCCCCTTTACTAGCCTTTCTTCAGTCCAGGATGGCACACACCTACACAGAATCAGAATTTGTCAATACAAAGAAAAGCTAAACCCCATTCCCCTGAGCTTGCCAGGGTGGTGTCATCTGAGTTAAAGCTGCTAGGGAATGTCCTGTGGTCCCATTTGGAGACCCCATTTGAGGAATGTAATAAAGGGCAAAAGGGGTGAAACAGGCAGTCAGCAAAAGCTAGTGGCATCCTGGCCGTCATTGCCTGAAAGTAAATGCATCTAAGTATTTGTCTTTTACCAAAATATTCCATTTGCTTACATAAGCTTGATCCGAAGTTTCTCTTCTATTCTACCCTCCATCTTGATTAATTCAGGATTTAACAAAAACGTACAGTGACCTAGCATACTCTTTACTATTAAGCTTTGTTCTTGGAACTGCACACCCATGGCGACGCAGGTGGAGTCCACAAAGGGATAAAGTTGACTGCTGGTGCTTGCTTTGTTGGCTAATTTAGCTTTTGCTGCCCACAGGGAGAAAAATCTGGCTGAGGTTTCTGGAAAAGTAGAAGGTTTTGTCAGAACACACGTCTTTGACACGGCACATATTGCAACCTGAACCCAATTCACGGCAGAGTCAGGGGTACCCGGGTTATCATTGCACCCTTATCGCTGGACCTCAGCAATTTCACAGGGACCCCAGAGCTTTCAAGAGTGAATCATCAATCATCCATGCGGTGATGCAGGGTTAATGGACATGTTCAAAAGCATCTGGGACTGACAAAGTCCTGCCTTCTGAGGATGCCTCGCTGTTTGAAAGCCGTCCTCCAGCAAAGCTTATGGAGATCAATAAGTATCCTGGAGCACCGAGGACACACTAGGCCCTTTCATGTTTTCCTTTGCATAATGACAAAAACAAATCTAAGGGCATTTGGAGCACTTGTCTCGCTGTGACAGCAGCCTCTGGGGGCCCAGGGGTAAATGTGTTAAATAGGTAAACTTCAAATCTGTGGACCTTTCCTGTTCAGAAGAAGAACTCATGTATATTTTAAGGATCAGATACAAGAAGCAGGAACCAGAGGGAAACATCGGCTTAATCTTTGAAACAACATAGAGAAACATGCATTTGTCTGTAGACACATGGAAATGTTTTTCTCGAAATCATGCATGTAAGAATGTTCACTAGCCAACCAAAATGCAAAAACAGAGCTTACTGCTATGGAAAAGCTGTCATTTAACTAAAGAGGTCACTTTCGTTTCACCAGGCACACACCCTCTATGCCCACGGCGTGCATACATCTATTGACTGAGTGACATTGTGAATATAATTTAGAAAGTGTGGAAAGTTCCCAGGACCCCCTGAAATGTGCAGCAAATCTTCAGTTTGGAGCAGTTTAGGAGCATGCGTCACTGCACACACATCGGATTGTTTGGCCTTAATAAAGATACAGAGAAACGTCAGACCACTAAAGGAAACTTTATTTTACAACTGTTATTGTCTTTGCTCATGAGAGGTCAGTAGGCCCAGGAGTAGACACACAGATTGTTAAAAGTTGGTCCATCTGCAGGTATTAGAGAGCTACTTCCCCTTAACCCTCAACCCTATGCTATAAATTTAACTTTTTATAATGAAGTCAAAAGGGTAACATTATATTGGAAGTTACAAAAATAACCCCCAGCCTCAGCTGGGCAGTGGTGATGCACACTTTAATCCCAGGACTCGGGAGGCAGAAGCAGGCTAATCTCTGAGTTTGAAATCAGCCTGGTCTACAGAGGGAGTTCCAGGACAGCCAGGGCTACACAGAGAAACCCTGTCTTGAAAAAGAAGACAACAATAGCAATAACAAAGGCCTCCAGCCTCAGGAAAGACAGTGTGTTTGCAAAATGGCAACTGAGCCAAACTTGAAATAGGTGTGGGGGCACTCAAAAGCCCTGGACCTTCAGTCCAGTCCTCCTGGTTCTCTGGAATATGGGCACTATGCCGTGCTGTGGGAAGTTCTGACTCAGCCACTCTGTTTATGTTACATTGGTTTGTGTTGTGAAGCCTGTGAGGCCCCCGAGGTCCAAACTCTAAACTCTGCCATTCTGTCCCTTTCATCATGTGGAGGAAGCATGTGAGATTTCATGTGAAGCATTAACCTGTGAGGGATACAAGCATGGACTCAGCTTTCCCTAGAGTCAAACAAAAACAGAAGTTAAGGAGGACGTGCGGCTTACGGGTTGGGAGTATTCTTGACAGGGTGTGGTTTGGGTTTCTGAAATATTGCAGATCCTACCAGCTGCAGAGCCTCACAGATTGGGATGGTGGGTGACCACATCTACTATGAGAACAGTGCAGGGGAAAACCACGTCTTCTCTGTCCCAGATCCTTTCTCCTTTAAGAAAAAAAAAAACAGAAAAACAAAACAAAAACAAACAAACAAAAAAAACCCTCTTGTTTTAATGTGCTACATGTAACATGTTACAATTATGTTGGGTTTTGTTTCTTTAGATGAAATTTCATTGCAGGAATGGAAAAAAGATGGCATGATCAAATCCCACACACACACACAAAAAACCTTAGTTCTAAAAGAGAAAAAAACAAGGGAAAAAGGAAGGAAGAAAAGAAAGAAAAAGGAAAGGGATCTTTTCCATTTTCTTATTTATTTTCGTGGGGGTGGGTAAAAATACCCCCTTCGACTACACAGCCCCGAGTCCTTCAGGAGGAAAGTCCTGTGACTGCAGATGTAGTAATGAAACTGATATTTTGAATCTTATACGTAATAACCTCTGACTACTGTGAGAAACACAGCCTCTGGAGCCAGTCACACATGAGGGAACCTAGTGGCCTGACAATACTGGCAGGAATGAGATCACAGAATTTCTTTAATTTCAGACGGTGTGAGGAATAGACTATTCTTTCTTTTTACCGAACCATCTTGATGCTGTCGACTCGCTGTTTGTGTAGCCTGAGCACGTCCATCTGCATCACTCGCCCCCTTCAGTTCCTCTTATACACCCCCAGTTCATTATCTTATTCCAACATTATTGTTCCCATGTGCATGCGTGTGTGTGTGTGTACACGCATGCTCACATGTACATACAGCCTACTGAATCCATTCAGTTCTGCTCACATGTGCCCCACAGTCACTTATTCTCTGCTTTGAAGGATGGACCTCTGTAATAATCCCCATCTGTGGCAAATAGAAGCTCCATGATGGAGAGGTGAGAGCCCGCATTTAGAACACAGGCAGAAATTATATTGGTTTAGGCAAATGGCAGTAGACGATTCTTCTCTAGTGTCTATGACCTCTCCAGCGGCGGACAGATGACTAGTTTTACAGTACCAGCATGAGTTCTTTCTTGTTGAGCAGGTCTTAAGTCTAACAAGTCAGCTGCTGGTACTCCCCGAGCCATAAGAGCCACTATTGCATCCCTGTGGATATCTTTGCTCTGCCCTTCATGACTGTGGTTCATGGGCTTTACAGTGGGGAAGAACTCCTAGTGGCTTATCTAATTCAGTAGCTTGCCGAGCACCTTCCAATACTGTGAGAGTTAGTCATCCTCAGTATGGAAGCTTCTAGATCAGTTTCGGCTTGATTCTTGGAAGCTCTGTGTCCCAAGTGTGTGTGGGTCTTCACCAACAGGGTCTTACCTTCAAGGGCTAAGAGGAAACCAAGGGCAAAGGCAATGACTGCTATTGTTTGGGCAGTCTTTTGGATGGCCCCCAACCAACAACTTAAAGGAAGGTTTCCCATGCCTGGCGCTTGAATTTTTGTAGCCTATGGCTCTTGGGGGAAGTGTTATCACCCTAAGTGGGATAATTTCATTTATATTATTTACATATATACACACATATACATACTTAAGTAAAAAGAAAAAATGTCTCTCTCCCTTTGGCTTTTCCAGTCATCCTTGGTTTTGGTTTTCAATATTCCTCCTTCCTCCAGCTCCCTAAGTGTCTCCCTTCCCTCCCCCAGATAAAGTACCTACTCCTGTTTTTATTTACCCCTTTATAGGACCGATGCCTCAGCTCCTCCTCTCTACACTTCCTTACCTTTCCCATGGTCTAGTTTACTTTCCCAGTTTCTGTGTGTTATAGATTCACATCTGCAGATTTGCAGATAAAATCAGCAAATAAGACAGACCATTGAGCCTTTGCCTTTTAGGGTCTGGGTCATCACATTCAAATCTGCAATCTGCATATTTTTTTCTTCACAAGAAAAAGTTCATAGCCTAAAATTCATGTCTGACTGCATTGCCTGGCTCAGGACCATCTCTGCGTGTTACCCTAGAATCTGGGTGTCACCACACAGTTTAGGTGAGCATGCCAAGTACCAGTCATTTTAACTGCCCCAAATTCTCAGTGTGACCCCCAGAATGTCCTTGTCTCTCTGGATCTGTCCATCAACCCGCTCCTTCCTCTCAGACTTCACACCTTTCTCTGTCCCACTTCTCAATGGACAGTCAAAAGGGTCCTTCCCTGCTTCCCCATCCTGCTGTCTCCAGCATCTTTTCAGCATGCTGTGAACAGCTGGTTGTTGTAAGGCCTTTCTCCTCAAGCCTCATGCCTACTCTCACCACTTTTCAGCATCCTCTCTGGTTCACAAAGCAGACTAAATCTGAAAAACTTGCCCGCTTGTCTTTTGACTGCTGCACACCTCATTGTCAGCCTCCTAGATTTTCCCAAATTTTGTTACAGTGTGTTTTTTTCTACTTACTCTTCCACGCATTCATAACAGTCTGATCTGGGTTGGTGATGTCTGAGATTCTTCCAGGTAAAATACAGACGTGTTGTCTGTCCAGAAATCCCACATCTTTGCATCTTACCTATTATAAGGCTTTTGTTTTGTTTTGTTTTGCTTTGTTTTGTTTTGTTTTGTTTTTGGACACAGGATTTCTCAGTAGCTATGGAGCCAGTCCTGGAGCTAACTCTTGTAGACCAGGCTGGCTTCAAACTCACAGAGATCTGCCTGCCAATGCCTCCCGAGTGCTGGGATTAAAGGCATGCTAAGACTTCCCAGGCTGCACGCTTTCCTGTCTTCTTATGCCATTGCCCAGTTAATAGAAGTCTAATATTTGCTAGCATGCAACATTTTCATAACTCAGCAACTTCATTTTGATCTCTGCTCTTGCTATAAAATCATCCATCCCAGATTACCCACAGTGTGAACTGTTGAAAGTCCAGCCAGGAGAAAACCTCACCATACCCACCCACTTCTTAGCCACTAGAGATCAAACACAGACACCTCAAAACTGTGGAGCCACTTGGTGCCAGACTTTCTTTGGCATCATCATGGTGAGGGCTTATGTGTGCATTTGACCCAATGCCTGGATTCTGACCCTAGCTGGCTTTTCAAGGACATGACCTTTCTGCACTGACTCTTTGTCTGTGTGAATCCTGTCTGCTGCCTCGGTTTCTCTGTTTTCCTTTTACACTTTTCCTTGGACCTCTCCCATGATTTAAGAAAATACACTTTTCGTCTTTAGCCCTGTATAGTCCAAATATTAGATAACTATAGTCATGGGATTAGATGCCTACCTGTGTATGTACAGATCATGAAAGAAAGCAACAGACCCTCCCCAGCTCTTCCCATGCTTGTAGCGCTGAGCACGATGCTGTATGCTGTATACACAGCAGTTGTGAGCCTCCTTGACTGACTTTAAATAGAAAGCACTGGTTTTTCTTTATTAGTAGCTTCTTCTATCCACCGCCTGAACCCCAATAGGCAAGAAGAATGATGACCCAACACAGCCACTCTGGATTGGATCTAGAACAAGAGTATGGAGGGATGCCAGTGAGGAAAAACAAACCTGAAAGAGGAGGGAAGAAAACACAGTGGGAAAGAGTTCAGACGAGAGCACAACTAGTTAACACAACAGATCACTGTGTTCAAGGATCCTGCAGAAGGCTGGAGGATGTCAAGAAACTCCAAGAGGAGGACATTGTTTTGAGATAAACCTATTCTGATCTGCCACATTCAGTTATTCCTCGTACTTGGCACTCAAGGGCTAGAAGCTGGCAGAAAAGGACTGGATTATTTAGAGTTGAAAAATGAATTAAGTTCCGGACTGAGAAGAAATCTTCAAGCAGTGAAAGACTATTGCCAAGTATTCTGTATAATTTTTCTGTCTGGATGTGACATGGTCTGAGCGGAGGAAGCACCAATAAAGCAAAATAGCCTATGCAATCTGAATGGTGAGGAAAGGGGGGAATGGACAGACACAGGCTCCTTCCTCCCAGAGGGCAAATGATTCCAGGTCCTAATTTCAAGGCCTGACAATTTCTTCTTATGTGTTGGGTTTCACAAGAAAAGCCGTGGGGATCCTGCTAGCCATTGGGTTAGCTGCTCAGGTTAGTCCTTTCTTCCGGAAGGGAAAATGAGGAACAATCCTATGGAGTCTCGAAGACAAGAATGAAAACGTCAGACACATAAATGAGCTGAAGAAAGCAGACCCCACGAGTTTCCATGGGGCAGCAGGCTGAGTACATGGAGCAGGGAAAGACACCCTGCTCAGGGAGGGGTGGCCCCTGGGAAATTTCCCCTGAAGACGCGGATCTACCAATGAAGTTGCGTTATGATTACATTTGCCCTGTCACTGACTTTGTTTTGTGAAAACAAATGCTTTTTATCTGTGGCAGATTTTTTGAGAAGACAAACTCCAACTGCTGTCAAACCAGAGCCAAGAGGAAATAAAAGATTTGCCAAAAATATTTCATCGGCAAACAGCCCATCCATTATATGTGGGCTCTTTAACTGGCTGTGAACTGAAGTTCACCTTTGGCATTGAATACATTTTTAATTTTCAATGCTTCACTATTTACACACGTTGTAAATACTGCAGTGACCTTGTGATGAAACCAGTCCAGTGGTCACGAAGGCTGCCGCGGAAGAAGACTGCAGTAGGCATTTGAGAAGCTCACTAGCTTTGAATATGCAGAATTAAGGCAGGCTAGATAAGGATGTGTGGGCAGCCACTTTCCAGGAAGTTGGCATAATCCTTTTGCCCCAGCACGTTCAGGTCTACCCTCTTCCTCAAGAATGCTTCTAGAGGTTTCAGCATTGTGGTTTCTATAAGTTCTGTGGCTCAAACCTGGGGAAAGCTCTACTTACAGCACCAAGTCCACCCGGAATTTCCTTTGGTAGCAGGTGTAGAAGGAAGGGCTCTTTTAGGAGACTTGAGGACTAATGACCTAATGACCCCCTGGGGGCTGTAGTCTACCTCAGTTAAAAAGAAAAAGAAGTTTATGTTGAATGAAAGACAGGGCAGTTTTCTAGAAAGGATTGTAAATGAGTGTATGTTTTTAATCCCTTCTCAAGCCACCGAAGGAAGGTTGAAAGGGTGCTGAATGCAGCCATGAGAAACTACTGAGGGCTATCTGTAGTGCTATTGAGAAATATACAAAATAGATGCAGAAACTTCATTACTATAGAAATAAATAGAGATTCGCAGTAATGGAAAATATAAGCTAATAAGTATGCAGTACTCTATATACATGGGTTAATATGTATGCAGTATTATATATACTTGGGTTAATATATGCAACACAGAGTGAGTATCTTTTACATGAAATGCTTTCAACCAGACTTCAACTGTTTTGGGGGTTGGGGACCTTTTTGCAGGAGACCCAATTAAGAACACAAGCTTTTTTTCCCCATATGTATCTGGCATGCACAGCAGGGAGTTTTAGACACCATCTTTAGGGAGTTTTATACACAATCTTTACAGATTTGTGCTTGGATCCATCATGTGAGATCACATGGACTTTTCTACTTATTGAATCGTGTCATGGAGCTCAAATGTTTAAATTCTAAAGCCCTTCCAGTTGAGGTTTTAGTGTTAGTGCTAATTCAACCTGTATATGTATAAGTGCACATTAGAGTAACTTCCCTGGAATTTGAGATTTGGGTTAAAGATTTCTCCTATATTTATTTCTTTAAAGATTTCAAGTATGGGTCTGGTGATAGTTGCATGCGCCATTAAGCCCAGTACTTGGGAGCCAGAGGCAGGTGGCTCTCTGTGAGTTTGAGGCCAGCCTGGTTTATAAGAGCTAGTTACAAGACAGACTCCAAAGCTACAGAAAAACCCTGTCTCGAAACCCCCCCAAAAAAAGAAAGAAAGAAAAGATTGCAAGTGAATATAAATTTGTAAAATAAATTTAATAGTGGAAAAATCATAAAAACGTGTCTTTCTTTCTGCTCTATTTCCTCCCGTCACTTCTAGGCACCATGTTCTGGAGCTATGCTGGTGGTTCCCAATAGCTATCTTACTCTTGATCTCATGTTTTCTAAGCAGAAAATTTAAAATTAGTCAATAAGCTAAGAAATGTAGCAATCCGAAAATAATTTCTATGGGAATTGGAAACTATGGAAGAGTATATTCACATGTCGAAATTCAAAGATGTTCTGGTACCAAGGAAGCCAACACAAAGACAGAGATTTCGACAGCTAGCAGCTTGGCGCACTCAGAACACTGACAGTCAAGGGGAGAGAAAGCAAAGGAGGTGTTCTTTATGCTCCCTAAGAGGCACCTGGGGCTCTGAGTCATTCAAAAATAAACAACACCCCGAAATGTTTCACTTTTTTCCTTGTCCAGACATAAGAAACTCAAAGGAAGCCCACTTGGTCCATTGTCAAACTCATCCCAGCTTCCAATAAAGGACAAAAGTGAGCTTCCATTTCCACACCCGAGCAGAATCACCAGAGGAGCGGGCAATCCTGAGGCTGGGGGGGAATCCAGAACTTCGAAACCCATTCTCTTTGAGAAGAATCTTCAGCTCGTCTTCAGAATCAAGCTACACCTTTCAGGTGATAACAGCCTTGTGAGTTGTTCTTCAGACACCAGGTCCCTCTGGATGGTGGCTCATAGCAGCTCTGGGCAGCGAGCAGAAATGATAATGCCTACAGGCTGAAGGGCCAGAGAGAGACCTTAGAATCCTTACTCCACTCTGGCAGCCCCCTTGAAAGTCACATGTTGCCATGGCAAAACCACAAAATTGAAGCAATCTGGGAACTCTGACTCATCCCCAGTTCACCAGCATTGCTTGAGCAAGATGTAAAATTTCAAGCCACTGAAAAATTGGGAAGTTTGTGTAACTGCAGCATAGTTTAGCTATGACATAAAGCTAATTCAACATATCATTTGTATGTTTTATAATATACATCATTACCAAACAGAAACTGTAACAGAAGGAGCAACCAGAGAAAGAATTAAACAAATTTATTCAAAGGCAAAGGGTTTCCTTTTTCCTAGGTAGAAGTTAGTCACACATCTATTCAGTGTTTTCCTAATTTCAAAGATAAAGCAGATGGGAGGGAGGAAAGAGCAACTTTAAAATCCAAACAAAAACAGACTGACTAAAAAGGAAAAGAAGTAGGTTGGTGTGAAACATCTCTTCTACAGCGCTAAGTAGGAGACTGCCCTGAGTTTTGAGACTGAAGATCACTTCATAAGGATTCTAAGTGTAGCTTTTATAATCGTCACAGAGTCTGGGATGCATAACACATGGTACAGCAAAAATCTGTGGCAAAATAAATTTGACAGCTTTTATTTGGGCAGAGAGGAACATGAGTCAAGAAGCACCCAGGTCAGGAGAATCGAGACACCTACAGTAGGGATGCAGGCTTGAGCACCCCATACAATCGAGACGCCTACAGTAGGGATGCAGGCTTGAGCACCCCGTACAATCGTGACGCCTACAGTAGGGATGCAGGCTTGAGCACCCCGTACAATCGTGACGCCTACAGTAGGGATGCAGGCTTGAGCACCCCGTACAATCGAGACGCCTACAGTAGGGATGCAGGCTTGAGCACCCCGTACAATCGTGACGCCTACAGTAGGGATGCAGGCTTGAGCACCCCGTACAATCGNGACGCCTACAGTAGGGATGCAGGCTTGAGCACCCCGTACAATCGTGACGCCTACAGTAGGGATGCAGGCTTGAGCACCCCATACAATCGAGATGCCTACAGTAGGGATGCAGGCTTGAGCACCCCATACAATCGAGACACCTACAGTAGGGATGCAGGCTTGAGCACCCCGTACATGAAACTGGGATGGCAGGCACAACACGGAGCTTCCCTGGTAGACAAAGGAGTGCATTTATTTGACTCGTTCTAACAAGAAGATCCTAGTTAGACTTCACTGGAGTTTCTGACTGATGAAGACTCCAGTTCATTTTGTTGTTTATGTTAGGATTCAGTTTGCATAGAAGAAGCTATGGAGTTTCCCCAGTCTTTCAAGTGTAAAAGTATTTTCAAATACACAGAACATAGAGCTCACAGATTTTTCTTTCCTAAAACTTTAACTAGGCACATGCAAATATGGTACCCATTCATCCAGGGTCAGTAATTGTGATGGTTTAAGTAGGTGTGGCCCCCCACAGACTCATGTGTTTGAATGTTTGGCCTATAGAGGATGACACTAATAAGAGGTGTGGCCTTGTTCGAGTAGGTGTGGTCTTGTTGGAAAAAGTGTGTCACTGTGGGGGGTAGGCTTTGAGGTCTCATATGCTCAAGCTACACCCAGCATGGCATCCAGTCTCTCCCTGCTGCCTGCCAATCAAGATGTAGAACTCTCAGCTCCTTCTCCAGCATCTTGTCTATCTGTATGCCACCTGCCACGATGATAATGTACTAAACCTCTGAACTGTAAGCCAGCTCTAATTAAATGTTTCCCTTTATAAGAGTTTCCATGGTCATGGTGTCTCTTCACAGCAATAGAAACCCTAACTAAGATATAATCATTTATGTGGAGTTTAACCTGTGCCATCACTATATCCCCTCTGTCTACTGTAAAACGGGCTCATATTAAATACTCAAGAGCTATTTGTTCAATTATGTTTCAAAGTGATTAAAATTGCAATAAAGGCATCAGCAGACACAACACAGTACAAAATGACTATCAAACCATACACGAGTCAGAGTTATGTGATACTTTTATTATTTAAAGCATAGTCTTGATCTGAAAATTTTAGAACTGTTCTTTCAAATGGGGAAGTGATTGGGATAAAGGATGTTAGGTTCTCTGAGAGCCATCTTTAACATGGCAGGATAAGTAGATCTCTATTTTTAAAATAGCATATAAAAGAAGACAGACATTGTTACCAATGCCAACCAAATAAAATCATGATGTAAACTTTTCAGTTCGCCAAGAACAAAACATGTAAACGTACCCAATCTAGCAAAGAGGATAGTGCTTTAAAAAATTAGGATACATAACCATCTAAAGAAAGGTTTTTAAAAGAGCTAAAAATTTGTTACGAGCAACAAGTTAAACACCCTTTGAAAGGGATTAAAGTCTAATTTATGTAGCATAAAATATTCAATTCAAAATGTTTTAGGTTTACAAGACCTTCAAACTCATTGTGAGGCACAATCTGATTCCATTCTACTTTCCGGCAGCCATGAGTCTACTTTCTCTTGATATGTAGATATCTTTTTCAAGATTCAGTTAAACTCTTAGAAAAGAGGTTCATGTTGGTTGATAAAATTTTATCTTATTTTGAATTTTTGTTTAAGTTTATATGTTTGTCTATGAGAGTGTAGTGAGTACAGTTGCCTTTGGAGGACAGAAGACAGCAATAGATCCCTTGGAGCTGTGGTTACAGACAGCTGTGAGCTGGTCAACGTGGGTGCTGGGAACAAAACCCAGGTCCTATGTAAGAGCAGCCAATGCTCTTAACCACTAAGCCATTTCCCCAGGCCCTCATAATAGTTTTTAAATGGACATCCTGTGAAAAACACAAATAAAACATAATGGTTTAGATTAAAAATAAAGGTAGCACAATGCCAAGAAAAATACAAAATAAAGAAAACTTCAATTAAAAATTCTAATACCACATAAAACAGAAATCAAGGGCATTGAATGATTTAGGAGGGAAATAAGAGGCAGTTTGGCAGTTTCTCCAAAATTCAAAAATAGAATTGTCATAAAATACAAACTTTTCACTCCTTAGACATGGAGCCAACAGAACTGAAAATAAACAGTAAAGTAAATGCTTAGATGAGAGCGTGCATGAGATCACTGCTTACAACTGTGGAAACAAACGGCCCAAAGGTAGAAAACAAACTGGAAACACAAGTTAGGATTTGTGTGCCCCTTGGTGTTCATGGGGAATGCTTCCAGAACACGTGTAGTTAATTTATAATGTGTAACATAATGTAAACACCCGTGAAACTATTATATACATCATTTAAAAAGCAATGACAATAAAAGATCTGTATGTAGTCAACACCACGTTTTGTTTTTGTTTTGTATATTCTTTGTCTTTGGTTGATTGACTCTATAGCTGCAGTTATAGAGGGCTGAGTGCACCGTTGCTTACTTGGTGATACTTATTAGTAAAATGTGGTAGACTGTGACCAATTGCGTGACACACAAAACTTAAGGGAGGGAGGATTTATTGTGCTCACTGTTTCTGAGGTTTTGCCCTCGTCCTTGGGTTAGGCAGAGCATCGTGGCATGGGGAGTGCACTGGCGGAGACTACTCACAGTCCAGTGGACAGGAGGCAAGCTAAGAACTAGCAGATAGAACTTTCAAAATGATGCCTCAACTAGCTCTGCCTCCCAAAATATCTGTACCAGCTAGAGACCAAAGTGTTAAACCACGAGCCCATAGGGCACATCTAATACTCAAACCACAGCACTGGATAAAACAACAAAAATACTGCTACATTCGGCAACACATAAGAACCTCGAAAACACATGTTGTGTGAACGAATTCTGTCAGGAAAGAGCCCAGATTCCACTCTTGCGAAATGCCCAGGACTGGTAAAGCCAAGGAAATATAAATCAGATTGGTGAAAGCAGAAGCGGGGGGTGTGGGGGGTGGTCAATGCTTTGGTAGCTACAAATTTTATCTGGGGGTGGTGAAAATATTTTGGAACTAAATAGAGCAAGCTGTTGGACGATGTTGTGAAAATGCTAATTCCCGTCACTTGTTCTCTTTAAAACAGTTAAATCCATGTTTTATACATATTTCTTGTCAATCAGGATGTCTTTAATTTGTGATTCACATCCCCATGAATTCTCAAAAAATCACAAGGTTTCTCACCAACATTGTATAACTTCCGAGGTGATTCCTGGGGTCAAAGGGCAGCAGGAGCTAATGCATGATGGGAGGTTAAAATAAATCTACCACAGTTAACAAGATAAAGCGTGAGTCGGACTTTATGTAATTCCTTGAGACCTGAGGAAAAACTACTCTCAGTTTTTCTTAAACTAGGGGGAGAATGCTTTTCTTTCATTTTTCCTGGGCTTGAATAAAACAGAAAGCAAGGAACAGGCCTAGGAGAAGAGAGTCCTTTTTGAAGTTAAGTCGCTCCATCTCAGCGTCGCTGGCAGTTTCTACGCCTGGTGGGTGCGTGGCGGAGAGGAACTAGATAATTAAAAGATGCGGAAAAGCATGAAACACAATATTTTTTTTCATAGCCTGTGATGCCATTCTTCCTTGAAATACTGCCTCTGAAGATCAAAGATAAACAAACAAGCTGGGGGAGGGGATGGAAAGCGACTCGAAGTCCCAAGGATCCTTTTTCGTTTTCTGAAAGGCAGAGAACCTTCCTTTCGGAATGTAAACGTTTTCCTCGAAACTTGCGACAATTGTGGATGTAAAGGAGAGCTTTTGTCGCAGTGGGGTCTCTTATCTGAGCTGACCTGTGTCTCCTTCAGATGGGGATGTGGGCCCCAATTCTCAGGATTTTAGAAAAGAATGCGTTCAAGTGGGGGGCGGGAGGGAGAGGACGAGGAAGCTGAGCTGGGCAGACGGTTTAACATGCAAATGTCTTCAGTTTCTTTTAGGTGGAGGATCAAGGTTTGGCTATTTTCAACTTCTTTTCCCCTCCCCCTCTCTTCCCATCCCAGTTTAGCTTCGAGAGTTCTGTGGGTGTGACAAGGGCTTTGTGTGGGGAATTCAGGGGAATGAAAGGGCCAAGGAGACCCAGTTGAGGGAACAAACTTTTGGGGGTCAGTGAGGTCAGTTTGGAATAAAAGTGTGGCATTGTTGGTATTAAGGACATGCTCTCCGCAGGGTGTCCTGAGCTGGGCACACAACTCCAGGCCTGTTTATTCAACACTGAAATACCTAAGGATGGGCCTTGGGGAGAAAAGAGGAACGAATGCCAGAGGCTTGCACCTTCCAGCTTCAGACGGCTCCCGGGACACACACAAAGACCTGCTTTTTCCACATTTCGGAGAAGAAAGTGCCTGTGCATAACCCAAAATTAATTGATTAATTAACCAAAGCATTAAACGAAGAGCTTCCCGTGGCATTTTTTTCTCCCTCTCTCTGTTCTCCCCCTCCCTCCGCCCCCCATAGACAATCCGGGTCATTGAAAACCCAAGATAGAAACAGTTTCTTAACAGTGTTTGAAAACAACCTTTGTTTCCATGGAAGTAGCCAGGATCTCCGTGGCTTCCTTCTAAAAGACATTTACCCACTTCAGACCTAGAGGGCCAGAGGGAGGGAAGGATATTTCTTTTTGTTTTCTCTTTTTCTTTCTTTCTTTCTTTCTTTCTTTCTTTCTTTCTTTCTTTC
>LOJH01008411.1:15106-36573 GCA_001685095.1 Ellobius talpinus
TTTCTTTCTTTCTTTCTTTCTTTCTTTCTTTCTTTCTTTCTTTCTCTCTATTTCCTTCCTTCCTTCCTTCTTTCTTTGAGACAATTAAATGAGAGAGACTGCTTGCCACAGTACACACAGTTAATCTAAGGAGACATTAGTAGTTCTTACTGTTCCCTGCTCACTGATAACCTAAGGAGACATTAGTAGTTCTTACTGTTCCCTGCTCCTCTATGATGCAGTCATGGTGAGGTCGGGAAGACAGATGGAGGACTGAGGAAGAGCCTGGCCCAGTGGAGCTGGAAACAGGATTAGAGCAGAGGGGAAAGGCTTCTGGATCCTAGGCAAGGATGTCATCCTCCAGGCAGTGGGAAGGGAGAGAGGGACATTTCCAGAATCCAAAGTAAAAAGGACGTCAAAGGATGAAAATGAGGAAATTCACCAGATGACTCTCCCTTTCTGGTTGTTTGTTTGTTTGTTTTGAAGGGCTATGTGAGCTTCCCCCACGCTAATGCGGGGCAACAAGATCAGGGCACACAACTCCTGAAAAAGGCAAGTGCTGGTTTCTGTTTTATAGGTTGGCAGAGTTTTGAATAGCAGAGGAGAAGACTGACGAGGTTAACACTTGAAAACCACTTGGAAACAATGAAGAAGTGACTTAAGGCTATTTATTGCATCCAAAGGAGTTTAATGCAGGCACATTGGCAGCAGCTGGCAAGACCCGGAAGTGGTGACCGAGAGAAACAGCATATGATGGAGGCCATCCAGTGAGCATCTGGAATGGGGTGAGGTCCTGGGGGATTATAGTGTTGACTCTGAGATTGAGAAAGCAAGGTTTCGGGAAGTTGAATTAAGGCGTAGAGTACTGAACGGTTTGTCATGGGACGTGTCTGCCAGCGGGGACAGCAGCTAAAAGATCTGTGGCCATAATTCATTTACAAGGTGGTGGGGATGTGGCATGTGAGTTTGTGCTGCCAGGAAATCACATGAGTGGTGACGAGATGGGATAAACTGACCATCAGTCAAGAAGACATCACAGATGCGGCTAATTAGGAACGGGGTGGTAGAGGAACGGAAAGACACAGAACTCTCTGCTTTTGTTATGGAAAACTGTAGAGGTGGAGGATGTGCAGAATTTAGGAAGAGTTCCTATACAGAGTGCGGAGATACTCTTGGCCTAACTCTTGTGGAATTAGAATGACAAATATTGGGTCCACGGTACAGTGTAGAAAAGGAATCTGGAATATTGCAGGGTGGAAAATCTCAAGACATGGACTGAAGGGATAGAAGGGGCGATGGTGAGAAAGATAGAACAGGTTCTTGATGAGACCTCTTGGGAAAAACAAAACAAGAGGCTTCCCGACTTGTGGCCATGGGAGTGAGCGTGCCCAGTACCAGAGCTGGGGCCAGGTACCCAGCCCTTAGTTTTCTCCTACACTTCACCATCCTGCATCTTCAGGGACCCTCTCATCACAGGCCCCTCTTTCTGAGGATGGGAGGAGCCATGTGGAAATCAGTATGGAAATCCATGAAAGCAAAGGAAACCCAGCCTGTTCTACTTGGCCACATCCTAAAGACAATACCCTGAGAAGGTGAATTTGAGTTTTGTGTGTAGACAGGGATGACCGGGTGCTTCTGCTTCAGATAGGGTGGGACTACTGACCTTTTCCTGCTGACTTCGGCTGCAGTCACTCTAGAGACTAAGCACATCCCCCTCATCCCCATTGCTTGGCCCACCGTCATCGCGACAACGAAGAAAGACCCAGAAAGGTCAAACAAATCAACACAAACCCCACAGGTTCTGAGCCTCCGAAAGGCAGAGGCTGAGCCAGAGAAACCATTGCCCTTTCACCTGGCAAATGCATAATGAGAGGCGCCCATTAAATGAGCAAGTGAGCTTAAAATCTGGACATTGCCTGCCAGTGAGGGATAAGGAGGGAAGCATGCTACCAGGCTGCCTCTTCGGAGACAGCTGATTTGCCTACATTAGCTGATCATTTCAAAATGTGGGTCTCTGTGGCTTGAAAGAGACCCTAAGTCAAATAAAAATTGTCCCCAGTTTCATAGGAAGATGGTAAAACGATCACACTCGTTCTCTCATTCAATAGAACTGAGGCAAGGCAACATAGCACCAAGGTGAGGTGGAGAAAGAAGATGCCCTGGGACGTCACGTGAGCAGCCATGGTACTCATTTCTATCCAGTCTACACGGCTGACATTAATCCTACATCGCTTGTGGTGCCTACCTTGAATTCTGACCCTGCACTCCCCCTTGCTGGGCATCAATTTGGCCAGCTAGTTAGCAAGCAATAATTGCACTCTTGTGTGCCAGGAATGTGGTGCCACTGATGGCAGACCCCATGTGTTGAGAGGGGCAGGAACACCACAGGCAGTATAGTGAGTGGCAAGTGCTCTGGTCTAAAGAACCACAGAGGTGGATGGCATCTGAGTAAGGACACTCCAGGGTGACCTCTAACCTCTACAAACATGTGTATACACACACCACACAATCATACAGACACATACACAAACACACAAGACCACAAGATGTCGTGGGTGCCCAGCAAGCAGGCACCGCACCTTCCACCCTTCCTCATAGGTGCCTGCTGCTGTTGAGATGATAGTGGTAATGTCTGTTGTGCTTTCAATGTGATGCCTGCTGCTGTTGAGATAGTGGTAATATCTGTTGAGCTTTCAATGTGATGGCAGGAATAACGCACCTGGGCAGTAGGTCTGTCGTGTGTCCCCAACTATGGAAGGTAAAAGCAAAGAACCATGGTCCCAGAGTTTTTTCTCTGAATGTCTTCTCCAAGCTCTTGCTAGCAGATGAAGCCCTTGCTGCAGACCTAAAGTGGCCCCACAGTTTTAGGGGAACCCTCTTTTTGATAAAGCTGCTGGGGACCAGCCAAATCCCAACTGCCCAGCCATGTCCATGGTTAACGGTGGCATTGTAAGCAGGGATTCTCTGTTGAATGATCCTCATCTTTTACCAAAAGCCTGAACTAAGCTGCAGACTAACCAGAGAGATTGCCTACTGTGGAATGTTCCAAACACCACTGGCATGGAACCACAAAGGCTATCAGAAAAACAGCACCCAGAAGCAGAATTTGATGGGAGAAGAGATGGCCTCATTCTTTGAGTATTTTCCAATTTTCTCTTTCGGTGTGTTCAGAAAGTCTATAGTCAGGGTAGCCTTATTGCCTAGATGCAGATAGTAAGCGCCAGATTGTAGGGGACTTGCTCTGGAACACGAGTTAGGTAGAAGATAGAACCAGAAGTGGGACAGGGCTCTCTTTACTAAGCAGTATAGTTTTTGTGAAGTCCAACAATTCTTAGATCCTGAAATGGTACCCACTTGATAAGTCTAGACTCTCCTCAGAGGCAAGAATAACATTCATCAAGTGAGCATGCTTGTTTGCAAGAAATCATAATACAGTACTTCCTAAACACTCTCATGTGTGAGAATGACTGCTTAGTACTGTATACCTTAGCTGGGTATAATATTGTTGGTTAATACTTTCTTCTCTTAGTCTTAGAAACACCGCTCCATTTTTTTGGTGCTAAATGTTATTCATAGAGAAAAGAGAGTACTTCATAATGTAATTTTTTGTCAGATAATATTTTTTCTAAGTATTTTTTCACAATTTAGTTCAATTAGAATAACCTGAATATGTCTATTGTTCATCACTTATGTTATTTTTCCCCCCGAGAGTATTTTTTCATTTAAATCTAAAGGTTAAGTTCTTTACTTAATGAACTCTCCATTTCTTTTGCTTTTAACTTACATTTTGTTGCTTTTTGGCTTCTTTATTTTGAGAACTCCAGTGGCCTTTCTGTCTCTGTGACTCAATAGCCTCAAGCAGAGGGTCTTGTCATTGTAGCTCAGGCAGAGGGTGGATTTCAGGGCTAGGCAGTTATTTGCTGGTTTCCTCTTTATCAGAGGCTGTCCACAGTGGGATTTTCACCACGAATCTGACTTCGTGAATGATGCCAGTCTGAGTCAAGAAAAGAAGGCCCGAGACCCACATGACAGCAGAATTCATTTCCTAGAACATTTACCAGTGAGATCATTCTTTGGCAAACTCAAAGAAGTGTAGGAATTATGAAATACTCTCTTTTTCCCGGGTCCTAGCAGTAAGTCCTCTACAAGCATAAAGCAAAGCAAGATGTCAACTTCGTCTGTCAACCCATCCCCAGCATCTAGCATTGGTCTCCATACCTAGCCCAAATGCCTGATATTTGATGAGTGAGTAAACAAGAGTAATAAAGTTGAACTAATGTGTCATTAGGGTTGAAAACAAAGGAATCCAGTATCTCTTATTTCCACTATGTCTCTGTTGCCAACATTGTGAAGAGCACACAGACTTCAGTCTGAATGACTCTATGTTTTCATTAAGTATGAGATGCTAACGACCCTTTTAAGTCTTTGGCTTCAGAAAATCCCACAGAACCAGAGCGTACATTGAGAGACATTCTGCTGCTCTGAGGCCCTGCAAGGCATGAAAGGGGCCAGAGTATCAGAGTACTCTACATCACAGTTCAGTGTGACTGTCCCATGCAGTAATGTTTGCATTTCGTTGTTGTTTGATAGAGGGTCTCCTGCAACTCACGTGGACTTCCAACTTGCCATATAGCCAAGGCTAGCCTTGATTTCCCAATCCTTCTGCCCCTACATCCCAAGGACTGAGATTAACTGTGTGCAGCACCATAACCCAACTTGAGTATATTCCTTTAACGCCTCTGATGTTTAATGTCCTTATTTGCAATATCACAAGTTAGTGCTTTACAGAGTTGTGGGAATTTGACAACGGGTTGTGGGAAACCTTTATAGTGCACCTCACAAAACAAAACAAGCCAGGTATTTAGGCAAGGGTACCTAATATTTGTGGACTTGGGACACCCATCTCTTCCACCTCATCTTTCCAGAGTCTAAGAGTTGTCTCTGCTCCTTTATATGGTGTGAGGGAGGGGCTGATAAACTTGATGACTGAAGGGGTATGTGCATTAGAATCCCCCACAGCCCTAGTCTCTCAAGTACAGCAACTCTGTCTAGCCATGTCAATTGTATGATATCACGTGGGAAAGGCACAGTTGCCCTGTCTCCCAAATGCTAAAATGTTAAGCTTCATATTAAGAGTGATAAGGGAGGATTATAAAATGTGCCCTCCCAGAGGATCTCATAGCTTCACTGAGGGCCAGATGCCATCATGGACCCTGGTGTACCAGTCTCAAATGACATCTATTTAAATTGCGTGTCTATTTCTTGATCCCATCTTCCCTGAAGCCCTAACATTTCAACTCATCCTCCACAATTTGTCCATGTCCTTGATATTAGTCTTCCCCCATGGAGAGTTCTGTGCTGAAACCGAGGTAAAGGATTCCAAGGTCCATCAAGAGTCACAATGCAGGTGACCAGGCTCATCAAGCAACTAGATCTGTTGTCCCAAGGAGGAGGAAGCAGGCTCAGACTTAGTCCTAGTCTTAGGGTTGGCCTAAATGCACCTTGAAGCATGCTTAAAGGAAATGCTACCAGGAATTCAGGAATAAAAAAATCCTGGAAGCTAAGTCCCAGACTTTAGTATTCATATAATAGCTCAGGTTGACATTCCCTTGTAGCTCTCCTGCTCTCCTCCAGGACTTGTTGAGGGCTCGGGATAAGATGGTGAGCAATGGAAGATGAGGTCTTGCACAAAATGCGTATTTCAATCACAGGTGGGCACAGGGAACCTAAGTACCCATTGGCGCAGTGGACAGAATGCCTCGACACAAGGTGGCAGAGTCTAATAACTAGGTAATCATTCAGATCCTCTGGAGGGGTGACTTCTGAAAGGCCAAGGTTTGGAGGAGGCAGAGCTTACCATCGGAAGTGGAGAAAGCTTCCGGTTGAAGGAATGGCAGCAGAAGTGGAAGTGCTAAGGGGAGACAGACAGGCCAATGGGGCTGATAGGTGGAAAGGGCAGAAGTTCAGAGCAGAGCTGGGGACCACAGCATGCAGGAGTCTGTGCAATGTTGGAACAGATGCGACTTTTCCCATTGACTGGATGTCTCAGAGGTCGCCTGGGGTGGGAAAAAAAAGAAGGAAAGGGCACTGTGGCTAAGATGCAGTCTGCCTTCTGGGGTTCATGTGTTGAAGCCACTGTCATCAGTGTGGCTATGGGAAATGTGTAAATTTGAGTACTTAGACCCCAGCTAGACCTCGTGACACACACCAGGCAGAAGCATCAGAAGTATGGAGCTACCTCATGCTATGAGGCAGAACCTTACCTTTAAATGAAGGTGAAGCTTTGAGGAAGATCTTAGGCCACTTGGGAGAATACTTTCAACGGGGTTTGGAGACCTGGATCCATCCAGCTTTGAGATATGATCTGAGATGATATAGCAGGTCAGAAGAGTGGGATGGTGAAGCGGGGGATGGGGTTTGCAGCCTGCACTTTTCTGTTTTCATGTTAAACATACAACACTGTAAACCAAAAACCAAAACAAAACAAAAAACCCCTCTTTTCTTAATAAAATTAACCTGTCCCCCATATTTTTTGTTATAGTGTTGAAAGTGGAATACAGAAGCCAATGTAGAGGCAAATTGAAAAGTGTAAGATAGGTTACAGAAATTAGAAGCAGAACTTGACTTGACGGCGCACACCTTTAATCCCAGCACTTGGGAGGCAGAAGCAGGTGGATCTCTGAGTTTGATGCCAGCCTGGTCTACAGAGTGAGTTCCAGGACAGCTACATAGAGAAACTCTGTCTCAAAGAACCAAAAAGTGGCATGGGGATTAGAAGCAATTTATACCCCCAATTATCCCAATGATGAATAATATAGACTTGTATGACTCTTGCTAAACCCTTTGAAAGACTCTTCATGTCCATTCTCACTCTTCTTCCAGCTGTGTTCTGGGGTCTCTCAGGCACTGATCTTGGTGCTGGTGCTCAGTAACTGAGTTTTGGAAACCTGTTTCGCCTTAGCAGTTGAGAGATTTACACTACCACCTCTGCCTCCCCAGAAGGCAGTTCTTTCGGCTGGCTGCAAGTCACGTGCTGACTGACCCTGCTCACAGGCAGGAGTTGGGTGATTCATTCACATCTGGCACAAATCCATTTGTGTAAAAACAAATCCGTTTGATATGTGCACATACAAAGTTTATTAATAGCTGAGAAAGCCACAGGCCCGTCTCTGAGCTGTGGTGCGCGAGCCAAGTGAATTCTACCGCTGAGGATGGCTGCATCCCACCCACCGTGATTTTTTTATCCTTTCTCAGACAGAGAAAGCAGTCCTCTCCCAGCTCCCCCAAAACCTAGCACCTCTACATCCACCAGGAATACCTTCTTCTTTACAAAATACAGCAGAGTTGAAAAGGAAGCTAAAACGATTTGCTAATTGGCAGCTCGAGAAAGGCAACGTTAAGGAAGGGCCTGAACCCTCCGGACTATTGCTGGGGGCAAGGCGCCCTCTACCGGTAGACACAAACGTGAGACATTGTACACTGAGAAATGTTTTATTTGGGGGATGCTTGCTTGAATTCTGTTACCTATGATTCAGGGGTTTTTCTTAAAGGATTTGAATGAAAACAAGCGGGCCATGGTTCATTCAAGAGCAATCTTGTCCTGTGTTTACTCATGATGCAGGGAGGTTTTCAAGTTTGTACTAGAAGTGAGCACAGAGCAGGCTGGGCTTAGAGATGGAAAAGGCTGTGCCGTGCTTATGGAAGTGGTCAGGTGGAACACCATATAGGAGTCTAATAAGCAAGGCTGGCCTCGTTCTTGATCTTCCTTCCTCTGCCTCCCCGTGTAGATGTGCTCTCCATGACATTATTTAGTAAATACCATGGCTATGTGGAAGAAAAGGTTAGTTTGTCTGTGACAAGGAAATCATCTTAGCTGTCTAGCGGTAGAACCAGGTCTCCAGCTTTGAACTGAGCCTGGAAGATGGCATTTTGTGGTTGGTAAGGATGGAGGATTGAGGGTGGTCTTGGCATTGTAGAAGTTATTATGGGTCCTAGTGTTCCTTTATATAACTCCCTGTTACATATTTTACTATGGCACGTAGACTGTTCAGTTCAGCATCAGGACCATTCAGCAGGGGCACAGACAACACGTACAGATGCTAGATTCAGATTCAGGATTTGCTGAGTCTTGTTTGCTCTTATATTGGTTGGTCTTCTGTCAGGACAATAGACCAAATATTCAGATAAATTAGCCATAGATTCTGCTCACAAAGGCAGGAAGTCACTAAGGGAAAAGACAAGAGGCAGACAAATAACTCGGGTGAGGCAGAAATTCTGAGTCATGAGAGAGATGTGAGATGTGACCATCAGCGCCTCCTCTGGATGATGTCTCGATGACACAGAGGACGAGATCAGGAGAGGGGTGTGGGATTGGGACAGTCGGTGGGGATCCTCTAAAGCAAGACACTCTCTCTGAGGAGCCGAGAAGAACTCTCCTTTCATATTCCACTTATGACCTCTGACCTTGCCTTAGCTCTGATACTTGACCGGGGAAAACGACAAAATGCAGTGATCTTGTGATTTTGTTCCTTAGTTTTGGAATATTAATTAAAAATACTGTTTCAAAAAAAGCATTAAAAATAAGGCGACTGTGAACTTGTAAGAGAAAACATGCTACAGTGTTTGCCTGACTCGGTGAATATTGGCACTGTCGTTACGGCTTAAGCACAGATTAATGGTTGACTAGAGGACTATGATTTAGCCAGAGTGGGAGCAGATGAAGGACCCTAGTGTATGTGAATACAGAAGAGGATTAGACATTCACACTCAGGGAAAAGCTTATATAGTAATATCTAAAATTATATTAACACATATAACAGTTTAAACCATGTTTGGCACTATGAACTTTAAGAGAAAATAATCAGTTAAGTGTTGAACATGATTAGTTTAGGTGCAGTGCTTTTCAATAAAATAAAGTAAAATTTGTGATACCATTGAAAAAGTTAAAATGTTAGCTAAAACAAGAGAGGTAGTTTGTGACTGTAATCCCAACACACAAGAGGCTGAGGCAGGCGGTTTGCCACGAGTCTAAGGCCAGCCTAGGCTGCATACCAAAACCTTATCTAAAAAGGGGGCATTAGGGGAGCACTTAGAGTGCAGCTCAGTTGGTAGAGTGCTTGCTTAGCATACAGGAAGTCCTGGATTCGAGCACCAGAACTACATACAGCAGGGGTGGTAGCGGATGTTGTCATCCTAGCGCTTGGGCAGGGGGTAGGATAGAGACCCCTACCCTACCACCATGCCAGAAAAGGAGAAGGAAGGGAACTTGGCTAGCTGATATTAAACAAGGACAGAGAGATAAAGTTTGGGATGCTCATCTGCATCTCCTCATGGTGCACCGCACGTGGTTATTCATTCAATGAGTAAACATAGAAGGGAGGTGCTGGTACACAGGATGTAAGTCCTACTCACTCATCCCATTGGTTCATCCTTGCTTGGTAGATTGGTTTTGTTGCTTTTTGCTTATTTGTTTTTCTGTCCAGTTTCTCCCCATGGTTATTTCAGGCATGGTGCCATTTTTTTTTAAAGCCTCTTACTTAACTTTATATGTATGGGTCCCACGGAAGGTCACATTGTCTCAGTGAACCTTTTATCTGGATGTCACTGATGAGACTTGAGTTCACTTGGAAGGGGAAGGAAAGGGGAAGAGAGGCGGGTGCAGAAAGAGGGGAGGTTTCCAGGAAGACAGTCTGGATGCTGTGGAGGCAAGTGAGGAGGGAGGCCGATAACAAGGAACCAACAAGAAAGGCAAAGATGGGTCCAGAAAAGCAGGAAACCAACAGAGGAAGGGAGGAATAAAGGGTGCAGAGGCAATGACCAAAGGGAAAGCCATACCATTCCAAGTCTCCAAAGCTAAAAAAAATCCTGTTTTCATATGGCAAATTCCCACGCCCGGCAGTTTCTAACAAATTGTGCTATGCAGAAGGAAGGCAGGTGAGAGAGACCTGGATAGCATGTCTTGCCAGGCTCAAGGTGCTGACAAGTCTCCCTCCACAGTGACCTGATCCCCTCTCCCGACACGACACTGCCATGGGAGACACCGTTAAGCCAGCCTGATTCTCTTTACCCTGGATGCCACAGGACAATGTTGCTGCTTAAAGTTCTCAGCAGTAACTAGTGGGCTACATGTCCTCCTAAATAAACACAGGCAATAAAATAAGGACTCAAACAAGAGCTGTAGAAGGCAGTTATTTGAAGTGTGCCTCTATCTGACTGAGGAGTGGTAAAATCTTCCAAGGTGGGAAGTGGGGGAAGTCGTTACACTACAGTGATGGATTCAGCATTAAGTCTGAGTAAATGAGACCTGGATTTATCTAGCTCTCTTCAGGATAAATGGTAATCTAGTTGTAAAAAAAATGAATCTAAAATCCAAACATCTGTTCCTTTTAAAATAATGTAAAATTCATGAATTCTTGGAAAAAAAGGTCAGGTTTAAGAAGTCAGCTACTATTAACAAAAGCTAAGAAATGAGAGGCGAGGGGGGAAGAGGGCATGCATACTCAGAAGATGGCTTCCCTCTCGACCAGGGGAATTAATCAACGTTTAAGAGAAAGAGAGCTTTTGAAACATGAAAAGATAAATATCGAAGAGTGAAAGCAAAGAAAGCCCACAGAGCCAACAGAAGTCACGCAGGAAGCAACCCTGAACAGCGCTTTAAAGCTCTGGGCTGTGTGTTAGAACCCAGGATGTGCCTCATGCAGTAAGTGCTGATGTAAGCTCCTCTCAGAGAAGCCAGACACCCAGGTTGTTTCTGCTGAATCCAGCCAGCCATTATCTGTAAGGCAACACCAAAACCAAAAGTATGCAGAATGATAAAAGCAAAATATTGAAGCTGAAACACATCAGTCAAAATCAAACAAGTCCGGGACAGAAGAATGCAAACATAAACCTCAGGACAGAGGTACCGAGGAGGGCAGACACCCAGCTCTGCATAAAAGCTGCCAACGTATCTCCTCATCGCCATAACCAGGCAAATGGAACCAAACTGCTAGAAACTGGGTGCTCAGTGAGATTAAGGGGCATTCAGGAGTCTGGCTGCTCACTCCAGGTGAGACAGCAAGACTCAGGTGCACACGTAGAAAACCAAGATGCATTCCTTCAGTAGCCACAGGATGCACCTGTGCATATATATGTTCATGTGCATTACATGTGTGTCTGTGGGTGCACACACATGCGTATGTTCGTGCTGGTGGAGGCCAGAGGTCACCATTGAGTGTCTTTTCTGATCACTTTTCCACCTTGCTTTTGGGGACAGGGTCTCTCGGTGGACCTGGAGCTCACTGGTTTGGCTAGACGGGCTGGCTAGTGAACTCTGCAGAGTGCCCGCCTCTGCCTACCTGAGCCGCCGTGTAGGTAGCTCAGAAGTGTGCCATCATGCCTGGCTTTTTACACAGGTGCTGGCAGTCAAACTCAGGTCATCATGTTTTCACAGCGAATATTTTCAGCCCAAAGCATCTCCCCAGGCAAGAATCTCTCTGTTAACTGAATTTTTGGGGTCATACATATGTGTAAAATCCCAATTATCCATCCTTCCTTCCCATCCTCTCTCTGACCAGAGGGGAAAAATAAAACTGAAAAGAAAGGAAGAAAATATTAAGTTACAGAGCCAGAAACATAAACATATCAAAACTATTTTAATCTGTGTATAGGTGATTTGCCTGCATGCACGTCTGTGTAATCTGTGTGTGCCTGGTGCCTGCAGAAGCCAGAAAAGTGCATCAGATTCTGTGGAATCAGTGTTACAGACAGTTGAGCCACACACAGTGTGAGTTCTGGAAATTGAACCCAGGTCCTCTGTCAGAGAAGTAAGTGCTCTTAACTGCTGAGTCGTCTCTCCAGCCTGGAACTGAAAATGTAAAAGTATTCCTGTGAGTGACGCATGGACAAGAGACAATTTGCAACTGCAAATAAGGAAAATTAAGAAGACTGTTTCCCATCGTTCTCTGAGACTTAAGAGTACGCCCATTCATGTGTGTACAATGTCCATACACAGAAACTGCATGTAGGAAACTAGGTTCAAGTTGCCCGTGTTTGTTCGTGGGAATGTGTGAGTGTGGACACATCCCTTTCCTGCATAGAATGGGCATTCGGGGCATACGCTATCTTTACAGTTAGACGTTGGGAAGCATTTTGGGGGAGTTGCAGCTTTTCTTTTGTGTACGTGTGGTTGTACATGTGTGTGCGAGTGGATTACATGTGTGTACATGTGCAGAGGATAGAGCGCTAGACAATGGGATCTTCCTTAACTGTGCTCTCCTTTATTTTTTGAGGCAATTTCTCACTGAGCCCTGAACTCACTAATTGGTCAGATGGGCTGGCCAATGAGTTCCCGGCATCCTCCTGTCTCTGCCCTCATGGCGCCTCGGTTATAAGCGCATGTGCTCCTGGGTACTGGGTATTGAACTTGGGCCTTCATGCTTGTGTGCCAGTTTACTTACCGAGCCATCTCCCCAGCCCTGGATTGCAGTCATTCACTTAAACTTTTTAAAAGTTGTTGTTGTTATAATTTTTTGTATTTGTACTCCACGTGTGCCTGATGCCTACAGAAGCAAGGAGAAGGCATCATATCTCCAGGAACTGGAGTTAGATTCAGTTGTGAGCCACCATGTAGGTCCTGCGAACCAAACCTGGGTCTTCTGGAATACCAGCCAGTGCTCTTAACTGCTGAACCCTCTCTCCAGGTATCTAATCTTAAGGTGGAAGATGCTGGTTGTCTCTGGGAAAGACAGATCTCTCTAACAACAGTCTTAAAGCCGATACATGCCAGCATTCTTCAAGAATCAGTGAACTGATCTAAATACAGTGCCTGTATTCTTAAAGATTTATTCAGCGCGTGTGTGCATGTGTGTGTGTGTGTGTGTGTGTGTGTGTGTGTGTGTGTTCTACATGCCCATGCTTGTGGGAGTATATGAAAACTTGCGCATTGGTGGACTTGCCAGAGGCTGGAGGAGGGTGTCCCTTGGAGCTGGAGTCACAGGTGTTAGCTGAATTCAGCTTGTCACATGCTGAGATTCAAACTTTGGTTCTCACGACTACACAAGTCCCTTTGAAGCACTGAGCCTTCTCTCCAGCCCCTAAGGGCAGATAGTTTTGACTGAATGAAGTTAAGGGTTCTGTTCCTGGTGTAAACTGTTTACATATTTCAGGAACAATATAGCCTAAAGTTGGAGACTTGTTTTCCTTATGTTGAATTTAAACCACTCTCTGACTAATTGTATAGATTGGAGTGGTACTTCAGCACCACTGGGGAGTTTACTCCAGGACACCCCTCCCCCACAGCATACCAAGGTCATCTTCAGTCCCCTGAGAGAATGGTATGGCATTTGCATGTGAGCTTTGTTCAAACTGTTGCTCCCTCGGAAACCACCCTCTCGATGACTTGGGCTATCTAACGCCATGTGAATACTTTCAAAATCGCTGCTGTACTATACTGTTTCAGGACTCAGGACAAGACAGACACATGTCTACATTCAGCAAAGGTGTTTTTGTTGTTATTTTGTTTTTCCATCTGAGGCTGGCTGGATCCTAGGTGCAGATGATGGATAGAGAGGATTGATTCTGTATTCATAGCTTAGCAGGACCATCTGCTTGAGAACCAGGCACTGGCTGGGAGGTCAGGCTCCTTTTGCCATCACAGGGTAACTCAGGCTCTGGGTTGGGCCACAGGTGAGAGGCCTCTCCCTGGAGGCCTCTCTGGCAGTTGAATGGTCTCGGGGAAATGGAAATTATAAGGACTGTGGGGTTAGGCAGCAAGGGCTGAACATCTGATGCTTTGAAGAGAGCGGATTTGAGAGCATCAGTGGGGTCAGCATGACTCACAGCTGAGCTTGGAAGCCACAGCACCTTCTGCATCAGTCAAAGAGATTCTTATCTCCCGTTTGGAGACTTGGTTCTCTGAGAACTGGGCTCCGAATCTGTTTGTAAGATCAGCAGAACTTCAGAATGGTGGAGTTCCTAGCCCAGCAAGGCCCCCAACTCGGGAATCTGACAGGAGCGGGATACTGAGATGTTGGGGAGGATATTTGGGTGGATGCCCCAGAGAACCTTGAATGGTCCAGCCAGTGGAAGTAAGTTGCATCTCTTTGCTAAACAATCATGTTTCCTTGCTTTTCCTGACAATATGCAGAATTCACAAGTGAGATGAAAACCCTTGGCCTAGAAGGTGGCTGTTGAGAATTGAACAGAACTGGATGCTGGACTGTTTGAGATCCCAACATCCCTGCAACACTGGTCATACCACACTGCATGAGGACCCTGCTGAAGCCTGGAACTGGGACTGGTTTCCTATGCTACAGAAGTTGCTGTGGAACAATGGTCTTTTATCCTGTCACTTGTAATATTTTTAATAAAATGCTGATTGGCCAGTAGCCAGGCAGGAAGTATAGGTGGGGAGACCAGACAGGAAGTAGAGGTGGGGCAATGAGAATGCTGGGAAGAGGGGAGCACAGTCTGCAGCCGTGACCCAGCCACAGAAGCAAGATGTGACTGCCTCGCTGAATAAGATACCCAGCCACGTGGCTAACATAGACAAGAATAATGGGCTAATGTAAGTTATAAGAGTTNAATAAAATGCTGATTGGCCAGTAGCCAGGCAGGAAGTATAGGTGGGGAGACCAGACAGGAAGTAGAGGTGGGGCAATGAGAATGCTGGGAAGAGGGGAGCACAGTCTGCAGCCGTGACCCAGCCACAGAAGCAAGATGTGACTGCCTCGCTGAATAAGATACCCAGCCACGTGGCTAACATAGACAAGAATAATGGGCTAATGTAAGTTATAAGAGTTAATAAGAAGTCTGAATCTAGACTAATCAGTTTATAACTAATGTAGACCTCTGTGTGATTTCTTTGAGACTTAATGACTGCAGGAACCAGGCAGGACAGAAACCTTAGACAACAGAAGTACATTTTTTTTCCTGAATTGACTTGAAATTTGGTTAATAATGCAACTGTGATCCAAGAAGCCAGGATCCCTTCAGTTGGTGGTTTTCTAGGCAAGATAACATAGAGAACCTTTGACATAAGGTGCTTGCTAAGGGACTGCAGGCTGGTGAGGCAACATCTTAGAGCACCAGAATGTGTGTCAAACCAGATGAGGTGACTCTTTTACACCAGAGGGGTGCCCAGGGCATGTAGAAGGTCACTAGGAGTGACTCGGTGGGGTCTTTTCTCTTGGAAGGTTCCTACTGAGCAGGAGAACCCTCCCTTGACAAGGTTCCATCTTGGTAAGAGGAGAGCACTGTGAGCTTCACACAGAGCCTCAGTTTCTTCTCATGAGACAATTCTACTCACGAGAGCCTTGTGAGAGAATGGAGTGGTCAAGGACAGAGGTTGGTCAGAATTGGCCAGCATCTCCCTCTCCAGGGGAATGACTAATGTCTCTTCTGTGGCTGTTCTATGCTGGGTATAGGATGCAATACAAAGATCATGGCACACACTACCCATTCCTGTACGTCCACACACATGCCCCCAGGTCTTGGTGTCTCAACCTATCAGCTTTGTGTCTCCCAGGCCCTTAGCCAGTCACTAAAATAGTTCCATTGGCCGTGAACCCATTTGTCTTCTAATCCCAGGTCAGTTATCTTTCTACAGGAAGTGATCGGATGTGGGCACAGCAGAAGCTCTGCCCATTGGGAGGGTCTCCTATTTTTCAAGGCTGCCGATAAACAAGGATAAAATAGTGTTGTTTTTATCTTGTTGCTCTATTATCAATAAAGATTTGGGACTCAGATATTGGTGTGAAAACCTGATAGATAAAAGAAGTGGTGGAGAGGCAGCCAGCTGACCTTCTCTCCACACTTCGCTGACTAAAAGGGAAGGATAAAAGGCCCTCAAATCTCCAAGTCTCTCCCTACTCCTTCCTCTGCCTCTCTATCTGTAACCTGGGTCCTCCATATACTCTATAACTAATTCTTATCGACTAGTCACTGGCTCCACCCCCCGATTCAAGATTAACTTTATTAACACAGTCTCAGGGTGTCACAGTGTGATCAAATGGCCCACAACAAAATCAAAAAGTTTGTCTTCAGTTCGCATGTAGATAGCTGAGTGAGTTGGAGGTGGCATAGTGTGGGGATCTCGTGTCTGAGACACTTGTGCTGGCTGAACCTTTCTAGCCCAGTCCAGAGCATGGTCTGATAGTCCTTAGCTTAGTGTGTGCCAGTTCATGTCCCATGGCTAGATATTCTGCCTCTATCGGTAGCATTCCAATTTTAGTGTTGGTGTTCGTCTGTGTATGGGGGTGTGGGTGTGCACACATGTGTGTGCACGCACGCACATGTGTTCACCTGTGGTTTTAATGGTATACAGCTCTTTTCCATTGCAGATGAAATGGTTCTTCTTAGAAACAAAACAAACAAAAGAAAACCCTAAACCTAAGGATTCAGAGGAAATTTGTGTTTCCCGTGATGCTAGCTAGACCCTCTACAAGCATCTCAGTGGTATGGTTGCTCACTGGGCAGGCCGATTCTGGTCTGGAATTCTTTCTTTTAATAGCCCTCTGCGAACCTCAGTATTACCAAACACATGGGCAGAGCAGTATTCCTAAGTGTGTGCTACGCTCTGTCTAATGTCCAAAGAGATGTCTAAACAGTGAACTGCTTTTACGGCAGGAGGTGCACAGTGCAGGAAACTGTCAGGACAGCGACAGGATGAACCATTTTGTCCCAGACCATGGGACTCCAGATAGTCAACGAACGCACAAGTCCCATTAATCTCTGCAGGGCTCCCCTCCCTCTCCTAGAGCGCTGCACGTGGCTTACCTCTCTCCACTTCCAGGGTCAGCTTATGTGCCATCAGCAGCGCCGGCTAATGTGACTCTGCAGCATGTCCAGATGGCCCACATCCTCTCTGACAATACAGTGACCCCGAGAGAGAGAATTAACATATCTCTGGGGCAAGGCCATGAATGGACTCTGCCGTTCATCCCGTATGAATGCAAATTGCCCCTGACTGCCTTTTTGATGAGTATTGAAAAGAATGTGTTCGCTAGATCGATAGCTCCATGCCCCTTGCCAGAGCCTCTAATGAAGACCCCACTTCCAGGACGGCAGCTGCAATTGGCTGTAGTATTTGGTTAAGTTTGCAGTAGCACACTTATTGTCCATGGACTATTGGCTGTTTCCTTCAGATCATTAAGTGATATGGATCTGCCCGTTTCCCAGCGATGTGCTCAACATTGTATAGCTTTGGCTGGAGGGGGAGGGATATTCCAGGGCTTCTACACTGCCTTTCTAACTAGGGTCTGAGTTTATCATTCATGAATCAATGGAAGAACTTTGCAAACAACTTCTTGCGTTTATCTCCATCCTTTAATCAAGAACTGAAGACGTGGTCACTGATGTCTGTATCCAGTAGTTAGATGGACCTGGGTCTGAATCCTACCACACGTTACCATTGTATCTGATATTTTCAGGTTAGGTGTTTTAAGTCTATGGGTTTAATGTTAGTTTGAACCTTGTCTCTACTGTCCCTCCAATGGGGTGGGGTGAACATTCCCTTTCCTTCAGTGTGCTATTGCCTGAGTAAATGGTCAGTGGCTACTTTGGGGAGGACATGGCAGAATCACATGTACACACACAATATACAACATGCACAGAAAACACACAGTCCTATGCACACTAACAGATGTGGTGTGTGTATATGAGTGTAGTCTTAGCTGGCCTTCCTTGCTCAAACAGAACATCTGTCACTAACTTGTGAAAGTCCAAAAGCACCGATGCCATCTCCTCCCTGGTTTCTGGCGGGAGCGTTGCTGTTGTCAGCTTGCGCCAGAAAACACAAGAGTGTGCATATTCATGCAAAGAGAAAAGACAGGACAGGGATCACTTGTCTTTATAATGACTTGTTCTTCCTGCAACTGGCCCACCCCAAGTGCCACACCAACCCACTCACAAAGGTGCCACCACCTCCCAGAGCTATATGATAAGGAAGTAACCCTACTATGAGTTGTGGAGGGAAGAAGCCATATTCAAACCACAGCTTATTTCCCACAGCATCTCAGAGATCTGGCTTTTGCTGTGGACAGCCACCATCAAGCTCTTAAAAGTTCTAGGGTCCTCATACAGAACTGCTCTTTACCCCTCCACAAATGACATGTCTCCCTGGCCTCCAGAGTAGCACCATTAGGGCCAGTCACTGTGTTTGCTAGGATCACATGGTACAGCCATGCTAACACATACACTGTTACAGGTCTGTGGTTCTTTCCTCCCAGTCCATTATTATAGTCAAATATTTTATTTTGTGTGAGCTGTTGTTTTGGTCAAGTTTCCCTGAGTCATCTAGGCAATGTCTTCCACTTGAGGATGTCTCCATTTACCTGGTTAACTTACTTCATGACTTGTTATTGTGAAATTCAAGTATGTAATACACCTAAACCTTCCTTGCTGCATGGTTACAGAATCCTGTAGAAAAAGAGTGTCTGTGTCCTGGTCATGAAGTTTCACTGAGTTTCCATTTGCCTGAACCATGAGCTACAGGGAACTAGCATTTAATTTTCTGGAACAGTCTACCCAACAGCTAAGTAAACACGTGAGTTTACTATCGATGCTAATATCAAGAACCAGGGGAACTGGCTGTGGATGTGGAAGAGCTAAAGGAACATGCCAGGGAAGGGATCCAATAGGCCTAGGCTCTAGTGTCTAAGTGAGCCGCTTTTAGTCTATGGAGGAAATGAGCCACTTTCTGAAGGAGAGATTTGAGTGTATAGAAACCTGTACTGGAATGCCAGCCCCACCACTTGCTGATTATAACCAGTGAGAAAAAGATAAAGCTATTGGGGTGACTCCCAATCTTTACTTTTATGCACTTTTCCCCAATGCTGGTCCTACTGAAGGTCAATGAATCAGAGACCCTGGAGTGCTGCTGTGTGCATTCTAACTCACCCCAAGATGACGCAAGTATCAAGAAGGTGGAGAAACTGTGTCTATACTAACTCTTGGTGCCTACCGTACTGCGAACACAATAAACATCTCCAAGTCCCATGGGCTTTGCAATGAATGCATCCCCAAATGAAATTTGCTTATGACACCTGCTATGGTCCTGCACAGGAAGTGCTCCCTAAGAGGAGAAAGCTTACTTGAAATCATATCAGAACACTGACCAATGAGTGCCTATTCCGAGGGCACTGGAATAGTCTTTCTTTTTTTCAGTATTTTAAAAAAATATTGTCCCTCGTGTTAATTTTCCCCAGAACTACTGTCATCTATCAATGTAGTGTTTGAAAAACTAGAAGAATGGCTGCTTCTAGCATCGCTGCTTTCTCTTAAATTTGGTAGCTGCATCATTTTGTTGTTAGATGAGAAGGGAAACAACTTCTCTCAAGCACACTGGGAGCCAGGAGGTCTCTTTCTTCTCTGCCTGGGACTTAAGCGAAGCCCCTGGAGCTCTGAGCTAATCACACACTTGTTAGAGGCAATTATAACAAGAATTAGAAATCCTTACCATTTTCTGAAAACTTGCTTTGTCAGCAACCAACATGAGTGCTATTTTCATTTTTAAAAAACTCAGTTTATTCACTTTTTAAATGTTAATGTAAGTATCACACTTTAAAACTTTATTGGGAGGGGTCAGGTTTTGTATGACAGCTCTGAGGTGGTTCTGTCAGGCTGATGTTTTTATTTGAAGCCATTGAATTGCCCACATTTGTGTTTTACTGACATGTAGGTTACCCAATGTGCCCTGACCTGGTCTCATTCAGCGTAAACTGTCATGCAAAGGGCCAAATGATTTTAGGAAGGAAACGTGTAAACAAAGCAGAGATCTAAAAACAGCCCAGCTGTGTTAATATTTAACACCTTCCATTAACATGAAGCCAGTTGGAAAACCTTCAGCCCATCAGCAGTTAGGAAAGACAACATCCTTCCTTTACTATTTCAGTACTTGATGCCACTCAGCAGTAGGGAAAATGCTGCCCGAATGAAATGTGTTGGTCCTGGATGACAGATCACACACATGAAGCCCTGGGCTTGGGGGTACTTGTACAAACGCCTCTTTCACTTTCCTCCCTTGATCTGATTTTTCAAACAGGGGCTTTCCAAGTTCCTATAGACTCTTCCCAGAGAATCCCTGGATCCCCCCAGTGGTCTCTGGTCACTGCCGTGACCTGCTGGAGTCTCAAGACTGGTCTTCCTCACTCAGTGTGTCCATGTATCCAGCTGCATGTTCTGGCCCTGTCATGGCTGCCTCTCCTGCTCTGCCACCTGCTTAGTTTTCTCCCAAACTCCCACATGACATCTAAATCCTTGCCTCTGAGGACTTAGATCTATGGATGGATGTGATTTCTAAGCTCTTAAACATTCCCAAGAGGTCTATGTTAAGCCAAAAATAGAAACTTTAGAACCCCATGTGCCACAGTCTGCTTCATCCCAGGCTCTTTCAATGTATACACACATATATACACATGCATACATTTCGGCTTTGTCAGTATGCATCCACACACATGCAAACATCTGGTTTCTGACAAGACACATATACACACATGCGTACATTTGGTCTTTGTTCCCAGTTCAGGGTTCAAAGATCCTGATGCCTGTGGGAGTTCCTGAATGATAAGGATGTCACACACCTAAGGTATGACTATCGAGCATAGCTGAGTATATGCAAATGAAGTGACCTGTACCTGAGAGTAGCAGCTTCAGTATGGTGTCCATTACCAGAAAAATGAGCAGCCATAACCAAAGAGTAAAATACGTTGACTCCTCTCAACACAATAGTTTGGGGGATGCTTCCCTTTTGATACAATTGTCCCTCTTATCCCCAGGAACATATCCAAGAACTCCCAATGAGTGGCTGAAGTTCTCGATACCAGAGAACCTTGTATACAGTGCTTTTTCCAATACATCCACATCTATGATAAAATGTATGAGGGGGCACCCAGAGAGAGTAATAGTAACTAATAATAAAGTAGAATGACTGTCACAATATACTGTAATCAAAGTTGTGTGATTCGATCCCTCCAATAGAACACCTATTGCATCCCTGTCACTGTTGTTTTGTGATCACATGCGGTGAAAATGTCTAGAGAAAACATGTTGTCAACTCTTCTGTCACATTGCATTGCTGACATCAATATTCTTGGGCCTTGGCGCCATCAAAGAGTTACTTGAATAAAAGCACAGCAAAGGTGTTGTCAGCTGATCTGACCATCAAGATGGCTGCTAAGAGACAAACAGGCCAGTAGAGTATACAGCAAGGATACACAGGACAAGGGACTATGTACATCTCAGGATAGTCCCTCCCCACACTGGATGAGGGATCCAGAAAACTGTAGTCATGTCCAGGGAAGGTCCAGGGAGGAGAAACAAATAGACATGAACTCATGTGGCCCATTTGTCTGTGAAAAATAAAACTGCAGAGAACTGTGTGGTTCTTAACAAAATGTGGGCTATGTGTAGCTGGAGGCTGCTTGTTTGTTCTCAGCTGCTCAGCCCCGAAATCACCGCACAGAAACTGTATTAATTAAATCACTGCTTGGCCTATTAGCTCTAGATTCTTA
>LOJH01008412.1:0-20756 GCA_001685095.1 Ellobius talpinus
ATACATACATACATACATACATACATACATACATACATACATATGTGTGTATGTATATATTGGTTTAGCTTAGCAGACCATACAATAAAATGTCTCTCTGTAATTATCTCCTTCACAGTCAGAAAATTTAAAGAAAATACAATAGTATACAAAATCCAGACTTTTTGTGTATATTCCATCTTTACATGGCTTATTTTTCTTACTGTTACTTTTTCTAAAAGTTTAATATTTATTTTATTTCTTTACTCCTTTAATCTATGACTTTCTGTATTCTTTAATATTACATTTACTGTCTCTTTACTCTTTTTCTTCTCTCTCCCAAGCCGGCATACATTTTTAAAAACACATTGTGTCTTGTTTAGAGGTCTTTTATGTCTGAATGTGTACTATTGTGTATCTGAAACCCTTTTCTATCCAGGAGTGCTTCTTAAAATGCTAAGTGTTACTAAGACTAAGACTGCTTTGCCTTTTGGCTCTGCCCAGTCCAACATGGCAGAAGTCCATTCACTGCCTCTGAGACTGCTGGGTGGGAGCCACACTCATCACCTCAACTCTGGTAATGAGTTGGCCCAGGCTGCCACCAAGTAATTTGCATCACGCTGCCCACAAAACCCCATTCAAGTGCTCAGCCTCCTGAAAGAGCTAGAGTTTGTGCTGGCAGCACAAATCAGGAAGCTGCCTTTTGAAACCGTACAGTTTTTTTGTTTTTGTTTTTGTTTTTTTGCTACTGCTAAATCAGGAATATCTCTCTTAAAGGACCTGAGGTCAGCAAACAGAACTCATCAAAAAAAAAATGCAGCTAAAGTTTGTTTTTCAGTGTCTAGAATTTCTTCCCAAGCCCTCTCAGGTTTTATGTGGATTTAGCTAGCACATGTTGGCACGCCAATCTGTGGTAGGAGGCTGTTTGTTTGTTCCTGGTGCTTCTTAGGCCACAAAATAATCACACAAAAACTATATTATTTGCAATACTGTTTGGCCAAAAGCTTAAGCATATTTCTGACTTACTCATTTCTGTTAATCTGTATTGCCACGTGGCTGTGGCTTACTGGGTGAAGTTCCTTCTGGTGTCTGTATCTGGTGAAGCTACATAGCTGCTCTGATTCTGCCTTCTTTCTCCCAGAATTCAGTTTTGTTTTCCCCACCTAGCTCTACGATTATCACAGGCCAATCTAGATTCTTCATTCATTATCTAATAAAAGCAATGCCTATACAGAAGGCCTTCATACATCATTTCTTCTGAAAAAATATATCATAAATACTACTAGTAATTATCTGACTATTGTACCCTCTTTGTCCTCCTATCATGGATGCTCTTATTTTATGCATTTTTCAGACTGGGATATTCAGGCACTAATATGGCTAGGTTGAAAGTCTCCCAGCTAATACAGGAGAAATTTTGTTTCAGTGACTGAAATGCCAAGCTCAGTGAGAAGGATGTGAAACGCGAAAATTGTAGAGAAAAGCTGTGCTAACAGACGAGACACTGGTTGAGACCACAAGCTCCTCTTTCTCAGCAATCACAGCTATCATGAGCTGTTGAAAGCTATTTGGAAGGTGGCTACTTGCCTTGGCTTTGACACTTTTATCCACATGCATGATGCTTCAGCTTCTCTAGGGATCATACTATACTATACACCAACTCAATTCAAAGCAAGCTGGGTCATTGACAACTTCCCCATGAGGTCCCCAAGTAAAATTAATCGTGTGCCAAACACTAAAAGGTATTTTGGAAAGAGATTCTTTGTAGCAAGCATGGTCTCATGAAACAAAGATTTTGCAATTGGCTGTGGTGCAAGATGTGAGGGTCTGCTCATAACATCCTGTCAAAATGTATCTGCTCTTCCATATCCAGGTGTTACCTGTGATAACACAGTTTAAGTACCTCCTCACCTGTATTCCAGTGATCCTTGGTTAGGAACACCAGTCCTGTTTGTGTAACACTCCGATGCTCCGTGTGCAAATAAGAAATCCCAAGAAGGAATATCAAGGCTTACTTTTTTTTTTTACAAGACAAAGTTTGTTTGCTGAAAGTAGTTTAGGTTCTGATAAGAATCAGAAGAACCCCAAGAACCCTGAAAGAGCTTAAAGTGGACTGAATCTGACAGTCTACCACCATGGTCTAGTGGGTAACCTCAGCTGTCGGTGAAACAGAGGCCGGAATGAAGCAAAACACTCCAAACGCTGGCTAGAGGAAACTGACATGAAAAGCCCTGAGTGTAATCCGGGTGTAGAATCCAGCTGCAGGATAGAAGAGCAAATGGAAGAGCTGGAAGATCAGCCTGCTGCCCAATGATGACCAAGTATGATCATGGTGATGAGATCTCTAGTGGAGAGTAGCTACGAGTGCAAAGGTGGTCAGTTGTCAACACAGCAACCACAAAGTAGCAAGAAACTCCCTTCAACAACTAAGTGTCAGCTTCCCTGGCACTGCAGGCAGAGGTAGACTACTGACCCAAAGGAGAAGGTCAAAGGGCTCAGTGTTCTTGCCTCCCCATCCAAGTTGGATGGCTATTCTCTGGTAGGTCTCATTTCAAACCTTATTTTCAGGCAGGCACATTAGTTAACCAGGGACCCGGTTGCTTCTACATAACAGAGTGGGGAAACTGTGGAGATTCAGATTCCTGGGGTCAGAGGAGCAAGAGAAAGAAGATAATAGAACCCTGCTCCTGGTCAGCCTCGGTGCTACTGTCAGCCACCCCCTGCTTCCCAGTCTTCAGAGAAGGAAGACAGACCCATAGGGGTGCTCCACACCTGAGGCCTCTGCCTTGGGCAGCAACTGATCAGACTCTCTCTGCTCTATTCTCCAGAGCTTGACCTGAGTGAGGATACAGGACAGTCAAACTGACATCAGCCATCAAGGCTTCATGCTTTGGCTACATGGAAGAGTTCAGCCCTACAGCTGTCTCTGACCTTTAAGACTTGCCAAAGTCAGAAATCCTCCCCTGGTACTCCAATTTGTGACTTTCCTTCTGCAGACTTTCTCTGAAGGGACTGCTGCTTGCTAGCATCTGGAGGTGCTTTCGAGATACTTGCTGATAGTCTTGCCTGGCATTCCAAAGCCTGCTGAGAGCACAGAGGTGTAAGGCCCACCACCTCTCTCTGCTGACATTCTACTACTAAAGGCCTCAGAATCTGACTTTCCTATCCAAAGTTTTAAAAATACAATTTGAATATAATTACACTATTTCTCACTTCCTCTCTTCCTACTCCTTTCATGGCAGACCTTTCCTCACCCAAATTCATTAACTCCTCATCTTTACCCATTGTTGTTTCATATACATACAATCAATATACAAATTCAACCTACTAAATCCTGTTAGTGTTGCGTGGATGTGTATGTTTCTAAGGCTGACCACCTGGCACTGGAAAACCTTCCAAGGGGGTTGTTTCCAGAGAAGAGTAATCATCCTTCTCCCAACATTTGTTTATTATCTGTAGTTCTTCATCTAGATATAGGGATCTGTGGGATTTCCTATCTTTACTTTGGGATGTCAGCTTAAGTCTACTTAGGCAACTGCTACTTACCGCCAAGATGTAAGTCTACTAACTGCACCTCCAGGAATATCTTGCCATACTGATCATTGTTGTGTCTCACATTTAAATTGTTACTCCTGCATGGAAAATAAAGTTTCACTTGCTTTCCCTTTGCTGTCTGCAGACTATATTCTTGAAGGGAGGGTGGAACAAGAACCCGAGATAAGAATCCACCATATCCTCTTAGCTTATCAACTTACTAAGGTTTGCATTAACTCATACAAATCTGTTCTCGTAAGAACAATTCATATTGAACACACATAAAGGAAAACATAGTAATTCCAGGGAATAACTCATCCAGAAGTTACATTGGAGGTTAGCTTACCTAAATAGCTTAATCTTGGCAACCTGATTATGCTATATACAACCTTAAAATTGGTTACAAACACCCCAAAGTCCATTTTAGCTGGGTCAGTCTAGCCTCTTGCAGAGCATATCCTTCATTTGGGAATAGTCAGAATGCCTACCTTAATTTTAAGTTAAATATGCCTCAAGTGCTCCCAAACAATTACATACAAACTCCTTTCTTGTCATCTTCTTTATAGACAAGAACTATTATTTTACTTTCTTTTACAGTGAATATAGATCAAAAGCTAATAAAAAATGTTTTTTAACTGAAAAGTCTTTGCTGCCTATGTGATCTTGACCAGAAAGGGAAAATCAGACTGAAGAATGGAGACATCAAATTGAGTGAACAAGTGTTTCCCTGAGGAATGTTTAAACAATTAAGCCCCCTGCCACACAATTCCCAATGAAAGTCACCTAGACGTTCATAGATCAACAAGAGTTAAATGATAAAAGTCCCTTTTCAGAGAGGAATGGTGCTCTTGTCATCTTGGAGTATTCTAAGAAAGTGTTTGTAATAAGGGTCTTTCTTCGAAAAAATGGAATAAGGCAGGGAAAACCAGACATGTATGTGCACATAATGTATACATGTATACAGGTAGACTTGAAATACCAACCTAGCACAGGAGAACATAAGTAGATTTCAATGGCTACTTAAATAATACAGTACAATTATCTAATAGCCTTTAAACCACATAAGGCATCATAGTATTCTCAAAATAATTTTTAGCACATGTGTAAACAATACACAAACATTATACCTTTTACTACACGGGTGAAAACATGAACTTCAGTGTTTGCAGGGGAGGTAACTGTAGAACTTACCATATAGGCAGGGCAGGAACCAGGTTACAGGCATATGTCTCAGTTACCTTTGCCTACCCGTTGAACACATCACCATTGGATACTCACAGATACATCACATCACATGTGATGTGGAGAATATCCTAATCAGGTTGATTTTCTCTTGCAACTACACATACACATATGTATGCATATATGCACATGTATATATATGTATATATAGCATTGTACTCTATAAATACATATTCAGTATTGGCCAATTATTTAGATTTCAGTAACTCCTATAGTTAGGGTATAATTTAGGGTATCCTAACTATTGTTAATAAGTTTAACAATATTGCCATCATGTTTGTAGTCACTGTGGTGTTTTGAAGAGCATACTTGCAATTGTCTCTGATATAGATGCAGTAACTGTCTCTGCCAAATCAACAATTTTAACCTTATGCCAAACTCAACAAGATCCATCATGCCTGCAAGATGGACACCCTGCAGTTTAGATTTTTGTAACACTCATTAGAACAAATGTCTATTCTTTCTGTTTGTACTCATGGTACAGCTTTTGGGCACGCTGTCTCCATTAGCTCTAAAAAATGAAGAAAGTAACTTTAGGGGCCAACAAAAGCAAACTTCATTCTTATCTTTAGAACTGTAAAATTTTTTTGCACATGTTTAAAAACTATGGAGGAATAAAACATTAGCACGGACATCTCACTTCCAATTGGTAAAGCAGATCTTCTTCCCCAGATGTAGTACTGCATGTGCTTGCTATTTTTGCGGAATTTGGAGGTGAAAAATTCCTGCATTGTCTATATCGTGATGACAGAAATCCAAGATTCTTGACCAATTTTCAGAGAAAGCAAGAGTGAGAGAAGGGAAGGGGGGGGAGAGTTGGCAGAACTTATTTTACTTATTTTCTATCCAAAATTATTCTTCTGATATTCTAGTGAATGAATGAGAAAAATAATTGTTTAAATAAAAAGTAATGAATGAAATTAATTTTCTCACTTCTTAGCTAAATGGTAAATTATGATTGGAGAATCCCCTGAGCCCTCTCCGTATCTATTTTCTCCACTTGGTAACTTTCAATGTACCAGTGTCCTCAGACTGCTTTTTAAACCTAAATTATTTCGCTAAATGTGTTATTAATTAATACATTGTTTTTAAATAATCTTTATGATTTAACTTTATTTTATGTGCATTGGTGTGAAGGTATCAGATCCCCTGGAACTGGATTTACAGACAGTTGTGAGCTGTCATGTGGGTGCTGGGAATTGAACCTGGGTCCTCTGGAAGAGCTGTCAGTGCTCTTAACTGCCGAGCCATCTCTCTAGTCTAATTAAAATAATATTTTAATAATAAATTTGTTATTAATTAAAATATTGTTTTAATTATATATGTGAATGTATGTGTGTATGTGAGTATGTGTGTGTATGTATGCATGTACGTATGCATGTATGTACATATGTATTAAGGAAGGTGCACATTCATGTGTGTGTGTGTTCAGAAGGTGTACATTTGTTTGCCGTGTGTGTGTGTGTTGAGGGAGGTATACATTCATGTGTATGTATACATGAAGGCCACTGTGGCCTGAAGAACTCTGAGGAAAACCTCCTCGGGTTTAGTTTTCACCTTCCCCTTGTTTCAGACAGGGTCTCTTGGTTTGCCATATTTAGTTTCTGTGTAAGCCAGACTAACTGGCCCTTGACTAGGATTACAGGGATTCTCCTGAGTCTACCTCCTATCTTGCTGTAGAAGTTCTGTAATTAAAGACAGAACACTGTCATGGCCCACTTTACATAGGGTGTGGGGAGCTAAACTGAATTCCTTATACTTGAGTGGCAAATACTTTATCACGTGAGCCACCTCCCCTGATCCCAGTGTGGTTTCTGAGCAAGAAACAAAAAGTAGGGACTATAAAGATGGGTTAGCAGATACTTACTGCTCTGGCAAAGAAAGAGTTGTGGCAACTCGCAATTGCCTGCAACAACTGTCTCAGGGGATTCAACACCCTCTTCTGGACTCCATGGGCACCAGGAATGCATGTGTTGCAGTTATACATGCATGTAAAATACTCCTACACATAAAATAAAAATAAATAAATCGTTAAAGAAAAGAAGGAGCAGAGCTGTGCTGAACTGAACGACATGGGCATATCGTCTGTATGAGGACAGATGGCCAGTCCTCAGTGCCAAGCTGTGCTGGGAAAGAAAGAAGCCTGTCCTGACTAGCGCATGCCACACTGAAACATACTGGGCTGCAGAGCAAGAACTAGGGTGCAGGTGTGTCCCCCAGTTACTGTTAACTTACACAAAGTAGTATTAAAGCCATTTCAGTTTAATTATCAAGGCAAGTCTGATAGAACAGTGAAACTGTTCTTAACAACAACAACAACAGAACAAGTGAAGTGTAGATTTTGCAAAACTATACAAAGTTGTATTTATATATTTTGGCCGTGTGTGTGTGTTTGTGTGTGTGTGTGTGCGTGAAACATAGCTCTCAGAGTGGGAGCACATCAGATTCAGGGAGTTCCTAGCCTTATCTGTGTGGCCTCAGATCACGTCTCACACTCAACTAACATTTTCCCTGAAGCAACCCTTAGCCCACTCACCCCTTTCCACACGCATAGAAGAGGGTTTCAAGGTGAAACATACAGACATACACCTCAACAGTTAACGAGGCTGTACTGGGGAGAGGTTTACTCAGACCCTTAACACTCCACTTTTTAACACCTCACCAACTCATAGGCCACGCAGCCCTGCCTCTTTTCTTTATGCTGGGTATGAATCAAGGGGTTATTGCTCCTTTAATATTACTTACAAGTTGATGAACAAATTAAAAATAATGAGTATAGATTAAACTAGTGAAACTCACATCTTCACCATAATCTAAAAAATTCCCTTAACATCATTAATGCTCAATGACTCTTCTATAAATGAAAGAATAACTGAGGGCATAGGTGCAATTTCTGTCCCTACAGCTTCAGCCTCTTTTACCCAGCATTTGGAATAATAACCTCAGACTGAGATTCATCCAGTGAGTGAAATGAATGGATGCTGCTGTGGGAACTTGAGGGAGCTTTAGCTTTATGGATACCATATTATACTCTGGTGTGGTGAACTGTGTCTTATCCAAGACACTTGCGGAGACCTATGGATATTTAGCAAATTCGTTTGGAAGCTGCATTTGTAGAATGTAGTTTACAAATCACTGAATCAAACAATCCATTTGGAAAATTTTCAGCTGCTGTTTTGTTTAAGGATGGAGCACTCAAACTCAAATTAAGTATAAACTGAATCTAAACATCCCTTCATATAGCGCCAATATTTAAGCAAGTCAATCAGATTTTTTTTCAGGCTGCCATGGAGTAGGATAAAAATATCAAATACTGAGCAGGCAAGTTTAAGCACAGCCTTCCTTTGTTCATGCGATGAAAGATGGCTGTCCTGCTGGCAGCTGGCAGTTGACAACATCAATGTACTCTCTTAGTTCGGGGTCTCCCAGAAGCAAACCAAGAGACAAGGATTCCAATATACATCCTATACTCCAGAGAAACAGAGAGGGAACTCAAAAGAGTAAGGCTGGAAAATGGATGGAAGAATAAATGAGAGGCCCGGGGAACATAGGTCAGCAGTAGAGCACTTTCATGGCACTTATAAAACCCTGTGAATGCCAAACACTGCAGAAATAAAGGATAGTGGAAAAGAGAAGAAAGAAGTGGGTCACCCCAAGGATGTTCCTTCTGAGAGGGAAGGAAGCTGGCATTTATTTCTTCTTTCCTCATTTTCCCAGGATCCTGGGGTATGCACTTCCATGGCTGTCTGCTTAAGTGCATTGACAGCTCTGCAGGGGACCCCAGTGGTTCACTGATCCAGAGCAGCAACCAGTCTCTGTCTGCTGTTGCCAGAGATCTGAATCTGAGATTCTTACTGTTTTCCTAGATCTGGAAAGAAAGAGATGTGTCATTGGCTGGGTCAATCTCTTTGTAAAAGTCTTTATCTTTGTAAAAGTCTTTATCTTTGTAAAAGTCTTTTATTTCAATCATGGCACCCTTGCAGATTTCCTCCCACCCAGCTAGTGATGCTCTTCCAGGTTATTTCTACCTATGTCCTTGCCGTTTGTTGACCAACCAAATACAGGACACTAGGGCAGAGCATCCAGTACCTGAAAACAATGATGGTTTGTGTATACTGCCACCCTTCGAGGCAGGGTGAACAACTCTTCTGTGATTCCAGAAGACACATTTACTTCATTTTTATTCCAGCAGTGATGTCACTATTTGCCCTCACCAGTAGATAAAACAGCATTAATAAAAATAAGGATATTTGTGACAGATTTGCAGGACATTTTAGGTTTTTACCATATCAGGTAAAACAAGACAACTTCACAGGGGTAAAGGATAGATTGCATAGTCATAAACTCCTTTTTAAAGATATAAAATTAGAGACTGACAGAAGTTATTTAGGTGACTCATTTATTAACCTAAATAATAGAAGTTATTGACCACTACACTCACACACAATTCCTTCTAAAGGAGAAATTACATCAAGTTTTATTAAGTTTTGTAAAGAATAGAATAGCAACCAGCTCCCCTAACCAAGGCAGCATAAATTCGTACCAAATCAAGAACATATTTCTAGAGGCAAATCTGCATACTGTAGATATGGCTGCAGGGTTTTTTAACAGCCTGTGTGCTTCCTTCAAAACACGGTTTTCTCTGTTACTCTCATCATTTGAAAGTTTAAACTTCTTACCTGGGATGTTTATTGGGGGTTCTTTGACCAGGGGAATCAGATTACTACAACGTATCAATTGAGTTTCCTTGGCCTAGGTTTTGAACACATTTAAAGTATTGCAATTCTTTCTCAGATTCTCAGATGTGCCATTAAGATCAAGATTTAATGATACTGCCATCCTAGACTTTCTCAGACCACACAACAAAGCTGAAGAGAGATAAGAACCCTTATGAAAAAGCCCTGAACCGGGCCCAGAACCACTGATAGTCTTCCACTGAAAACTTATCATGAAGCCTTGCTTTCCATTTCTCATAGATAGCATAGCTAGTATCAAGGGAATTTTTTTTTCTGAGTTTAGACTGATTCCCAAATACTCATGGAAATCCCAAAGCAAATGCCTACCTTTTGCTGGTCTCTGTATATACTGTATTGTTTGTACAAAGTCTCTCTAATACTGATCCTTTCTTTGCGCATACCTTACCTGTCTCATTAACAATGCCTCTGTCTTCCCTATTATGCATGGTTGACAAATTAAAATGCAACCCACATTGGTCCAGGTGCTAGGCCATAAAGTTAACTGTCCTGCCACCTTTTTCTCTTTCTTATGAAAGTATCTTAATTCCTGGTAATTGATTAGCTTGTAATTATTGATTTTTTTAAATTTAAAAATACAGGCCTGAAGAGAATGGCTTAGAGCTTCCTCCTGCCGGGGAACCTAGATCCACACGGTCCACAACTGTTTGCAACTCTTGTTCCAGGGAATCTAATGCTCTCCTCTGGCCTCTGGGAGCTCCTACATAAATGTGGTACACATAAATACATATATATGTATATATATGTAAAAATAATAAACAAATGAGTCTTTAAAAACTTAGGGTATAGCATTACTAGAAGGGCATGACAAACTGAATTAGCTGCAAGTGTCTGCCTCACACAAGTGCCACATTCAGAGGGATTAAATGATTTCAAATACGTTGGCTTAACAATATGCACCAACCATAGACTCTTACATTGGAACATCTATGGTCAAAGTCTCCAAAGATAATTACAAGAAAAACACATTAGTCCACACTCATATGTGTTTTGCTCTTTCCCACAGCCCACTAGACTTTTACTTATAAACACATGCTACTCTGAAATGGTAGTTGGGGAATTAAGCAAATCATCAGATGTATAAACATCCTTGTTAGGTAATTTGATCCTACAAATCAAACATTTGTTTGTTGATTCACGAGGTTATGAGAGATAACTCCTATATTTTCCAGACAGCATTTCCTAAAAACGTGATTACCTCTGCTGGAGCTCTGGGTGTGAATCTCTGTAGAAATATTTGTGGATATTTCCACTCTGTGATGACTTTTAAAGTAGCATACAATTCATAAAACATCCCTACCTAGAGAGATACATATGAAACATTATAAATACAGAGAATAAATTTTATAATTACATTCCAGGAAACTAAAGAAAATGTAAAACTGTAAGACTGTGGTTTCTTCCTCAAGACTAACATTAAACCACAGAAAAATTTTTACACAAATATATTTGTATAAAATAAGTAAGCTTATACAAAGCTTCTTTTGTAAGCAAATCAGAAACTTAATATACTCTCACTAAATGTACCAATGAGGCTAGGTATTTTTGAAATTATATGACTCATTTTTTTAAAAGTCAAAGAATGTATAAAACCACTGAAACAAAAAGAAAAAGAGAAAGTAGAACCTACAGAAAACAAGTACAGCATAGGGCCACAATGAAGGATGCAGATGGATCTAAAGCAAACGACACTGCTTTGGGAATGCAGGCACACGCCCAGTGTCTAAAACACTCTTCATAATAAAGAAGTTATGTTGCATTGAAGGGAAAAAGTCAATAAATGATGTGGAGACAATAAGCAGCCAACCTGAGGAGGATTTAAGGTTTATACTAACATAAAATAAGTCAGTTATTTAAGCAAAAATAGTAAAAAAAATAAAGTACAATGAGAAACACTGGGAGAATTAATTTATAATCTCAGAGAAGCAAAGGTTAAGAAACAAATCATAAGGCATAAAAATAAATGGATAGATTCAATAATATACAATAAAGTCTCAAAGTGAAAACCATCATGAGTAAAACCAAAAGGAAAATCCAGGAAAAATACGTTTCAAATTCATTCATAGCCGGGGGGAAAAAAGAATTTCTCTGACCTGTGAGTAGAGGACAGCTGCAGCCAATTAGAAGTAGATTCAACTCTGTTCTAGCTTACTTACTATTGCTGTGATATGCACCATGGCCAAAAGCCACTGAGGAGGGGAAGATCTATTTTACTTTGTCTTTTACAGTCCCTTGTAAAAGGAGATCAGAGCAGGAACCTGGAGGCGGGAACTGAAGGAGAGACTGTGGAGAAACATTGCTTACTGGCTTGTTTCCCCTAATGTGCTCAGCCTACTTTCTTATGCAACTCAGGAACACCTTCCTGGAGATGGCTGGGCCTTTGTGCATCAATTAGTAAACGAGAAAATGTCCCATAGACTTGCCCATAAGTTGGAGGCACTTTCTCCAATTGAGGTTCCTTCTTCCCAGATGACTCTGGTTTGTGTCAAGTGTTAAAACCACCAAATTCATGTGGAGTGAAATATGATGGTGGAACAAGACATTCCATGTTTACTAAGGAAACTAACAAAGAGATTACAGTGTTTGATTATATATAATTCAGCCATACACACAGAACCTAACACTTAGTGAGAACGTGAACTGGTCACCACACTCTGGGCTTTGGAGACCCTAACTACAGTTAATACATTCATTCACCAGCCCAAACTCCACTTTTAGAAATTTACATTAGAGGCTAGCTTCCCTTAAACAAATCTGCAAAAAAATCAATTTATCTCTAAGCGACTATTCTTATTTGTACATTCCTCGTGAGGGTTGTCAATGTTTCTCATGGTAATACTGATTATGGTGGAAATATTGTCAATAACCTAAATCTCCATCAAGAAGGAATGTTCAGGAAAGTGAGCGGGGCTAAACAAAATTCTTTATACTTACATAAGAGACAGCTCCAAGACATACTGCAAAGTAACAAATGCATAAGCTATGAAATAGGATGTGGGCTGGGTTTTCTTAATGAATGAGTCACACAATAGCACATACTAGGAGCCTTACTAAAGGAGTTACAAAGTAGCACACTCAAGGCTTCATAAAGCACTGGATAAAAAGCAGTACATGAAGGACAGATTTAAAAAGTAGCCTTGTCAAGGGCTTTTATCTGTGCTTAAAGAGGAGAAGAGAGAATAAGGAGTGGGGGTGCATGTGTTGGGGGGATGTACTATGCACCCAGCATTTTCGGAAAGACACACAGATGGGATCAGTGGCATCAGTTGCCTTGTTGTGTCCATCTCAGTGCTAAGAATTTTAGCTGCAGCAGAGACACTGCTCCGATCTCCAAACTCAAGGTCTATGCTTTTTCAACAAGAAACTCGGTTAAATGCGTTGATTTTAAGCCTCTGCATCATCATTTATTGTCTTATAAACCATGGGCATTCAATTTTCGAAGTTAGTTGTTTTAAATTTATGCTATTATATAAAACAGAAGTATAGGACACAGTGAAATGTGCTCATTTTCTAGTCTCCCATTTATGGTCATTGTTCAGCTTTTGGGGTCACCTATGAGGAAACAAGGTAGACCCCTTTATTCTCTGACCTCTGGAAGCTCCATGGCTTCCTTGCTCACTTGCCAGATGTTGTTACCCTCCCCTCATAAATACTGCCATCTTGTGCCCTTGTGATTTGCTCTGCTCTGTAAGTATTTCATATTGTAACCTCACCTGGGCTAGGACCTTTGGCGACTATTGCTCGGTCACAATCTTCTTTTCAATTCTTGTCCAGCCTACTCTCCCAGCCCCAGCTCTCGTTCCACCTGTGACCTCTGCATGAGTATTTATGTCTTTGCTCGTCTGCGTCAGTCAAATAGCAGAAGTCTACTGTCTCACAGTTCTGGATAGGTATTTGAGATCACGAGACCATGGTTTCCTCTGAGAGCTTCTGAGAACCAGTCTCCCACCTCTCCCCCAATCTCTGAGACCTAGTTTTTATCCTTGGAGCTCTTGGATTATAAAATCATTATTCTGATTTTTTCCTTCATCTTCACATGGTGCTCCCCCTTTATATATTCTCACCATGCTTACATTCCTCTTTTTGCTAAGGACACAGGTAGGACTGGATTTGAGACCTACAAGCTCTAGTATGAATTAAAAATGGTTACAACTACAATGATCCTAATTTTCTTACATTATGAGGCTTTGAGATTTTGGGGAATTCGCACATCTAGAGTTTACTCAAATCTGAACATATTTAAGCCACCCTCTTGATTCTGTTCCTGCCCACAACCCTTGCCCCGAATTTTGATTCCCTTATGGTTTTACCTTTCATTTGAGTGGATCTGTCCTGCCGAGCAAAATCAAATCTGGGAGTCACTCTTCACTCCCAAAAAGGAGCAGAGCAGACTTCATATTATTAACTAACAGAATGATGACTGAGTTGCTCGTTCCATTTTAATTCTACTTTCAAAACATGTTAGGGATGAAACAAAAGCACTGTATGCTGGGGGCCAGCTTTAAATGAAACATACACTTAGAAAAAAGCCCCATGCTTCATGTTTTATAGCTTATAAAACAACTTTTGTATTAAATTTGTATATTTAAAAAGCATTGTATTTCAACAAATATTGATAGCCATTTAAAAGATTTGTTACATTTATTCATTTAGTGTGTATGTGTGTGTGTGTAGCAAGTACATGTCATGACACATGTGTGGAGGTCAGAGGACAACTTGCAGGATTCAGGTCTCTCTTTTTTCTATATGGGTTCTAAGGACAAAACTGACATGACCAAGCTTAGCAGCAAACAGCTGCCCATTGAGCCCTCTCCACAGCCTCTCCTGACAGCTTACTTAGCCATGAGAATACAAACGAAGGAAACTCCAGCTCCAGTCCCATCTCTGCGATTGTAGCTACAAGGAGCCAGCTTGACACAAGCTAACGACAGAAGTGAGTTGAGAAGCTTTATTCAGACAATGGAGTAACACCAAGTAGACTCATATACCACCAAAAGATGGTCTCTAGACTCAGAGAGTCAATGCTTAACTTCTCTCACCAGTAAGCTGTACAGGATGGACTAGCTAACAGCGAGGTGACAGGGCAAGCCCTCTGAGGGGGTAGAAAAAGCACACAACCATGTAAAATAATGTTCCTCAAAGAACAGAGGGATTCAGTGAGCCCCAGCTTCACAGGGCATAGGGCACTAAAGGAATGGCAGTGAATCAAGGGGGTGGAGCTTCTTTCTTTCAAAGACAGAGATTATGGAAGAGTAGGGTTGGTAACACTTAGTGATTTGGTATGCTGGAGATCTGAGCACAAATTTAGTCCTCTAAGGCTGCCTCAGCAGCACACTGCAGAAGAGTGAAATGGAGATGTGTCAAGTGACACTCCTGTGCATAGTTACTAATGGTGCTTTCTCTACTCTTTGGTCAGCTTTACTTTAAGCAAGTAGGAAAAGAACTGTACTCTGTCTTACATTGCCTATGTCTGTCTGCATGCATGGTCTTAGTTTGCATGATGACTGTAATCTTGTCAATGTGATAAGATTAACAAGATTAACTAGGTGATTCATAACACAGCTCTAGGTTTGTCTATGTCTACCCAAGTGTATGGGGCCAAATGACCACAGACTAGACCTACCTTTCAAAACCCTTAGCCCAAGTAAATCTCCCCTGCCTTGAGTTGTTCTCTTAGGTATGTTTGCCACAGAATACAAGGATAGCTAATTTAATTGGGGATGTTCAGCTCACAGGTTTCAAAGCATCATAGACTTAAAGTTTAAAGACTTTTGAAATCTCAGTTACATTAACTAGTAAATGCTACCATTCCAGGATTACTACTGAGTGCTTGCTTTGCTTCCACATTTTTATATTTGCTGGTGAGGACACAGCTCTGTCATCATGCTAATAAGGCCTTGTACAGGCTATGGGATGATGATGATGATGATGATGATGATGATGTGTGTGTGTGTGTGTGAGTGTGTGTCTTTCTTGGCATATAGAATGGGAATGTCAGCCTTACTCAGGAAGCAAGAGGGCCTTTTTCAATTAAGTGCTCTTTGAGTCTAATTTGAAAACTGAGTGTGTGGCATCTAGCAGTAAGGATGGGTTTCATAAACACAGGGAAATACACAGAGAATGTGATGCTGTACAGCTGGAGTCTGGACTCTGCAGGGGACACTGTAGAAGAAATAGATAGGTGGCCAGCTCTTGCGTGCTGCATCACATCAGCTACACTTGGGTCTTTGAAGACCCACTGCAGAGCCTCCTACAAAGAATGGAGACTCTCAACTTGGATATTAGTTTGATCTAGGAAGCATGATGCTGTGTTAAAGGAGAAATTTCTGTGGACCCTTGCATCTGTTAGGCTAAATTCATTTGTCCTAGAGCTCTGAGTACCATTGCATGGCCTCCGAGCTCTCCAAATGCTCATTAGAGCAAAAATAAAAAGCAAGGTCAGCCTTGGAAAAGCTGATAATTTCCACAGGAAGTAGAAAGTGGAGTTTCATTTGATTTTGTGACCCATCTTGGATTATTTTCTTAATGCCTCTATTGAGTTTGGTCCTCCTCTTTGCAAGTTAGTCATCCACATTGCTGTGCTTAATATAGGCAAGTTAAGAATTATTTGGCTGCATTCCATTCTGAAGATCTGGGCATCATTTAAAAGCGTTAGGACCATTGCCATGATCTGCAGACACCTAGTGGCTTGTTCAGGTTTCTTCATGTTGCATCTTGGAAAGATAATTGCTCTATAGTTCATGAAGGAAATGCCTAGTGGGTGGGATTATTATAGGTGTGGTTCGAAGGCTAGAGAGGCACCCCTTGAGATTTCCAGGCTTGTCTGTCCCAGAGCAAAGAATTGAACCTGAGATACATGACAGTGAGAACAACAAAGATCGTTTTATCTAAGAAAGAGAAGGAATCCAGAGAATGGAAGTGGGCTAGAGAGCTGGGGAAAGTCCAAGGCTCAAAAACCCTGTGTCTACAAAGTCTCAGTCCTTTTAGGTCATTTACTTGATCCCACCTACCCTGATGTCTAGAGGGCAGATCCATATCACTTGTGGCTTGCCCTTTCCACTCCATGTCCTCTTTAGTTACATACAATCTGAAGAGTTTTCAGTCTTGCTCTCTATTTTTTTTATTGAATGCATTTTCTTTTTATTTTTGAGATTATAACTTAATTACACTTCTCCATTCTCTTTCTTCCCTTCCATATTCCCCTCTCCACTCTCCTTTGAATCATGGGCATCTTTTTTTCACTAATTGTTATTACATACATATATGTATATTACATGTATATACACATATATTCCTAAATATAATATGTTTGGTATGTATAATGCTACTTGTTTTTATGTTTTCAGGACTGCTCTGTCACTTTTTAAAATATGTCAGTTTTGATGCTTGGGAACTTCTCTCTTTGTCCTGTCCCCTACCTCTTTATTATATGATGGGGGAAATGTTTCCCTCTCAAGGTTCAGAGGGAACTACTAAGGCAAGGGAGGACCAGATAACTGGGCCACTGGATCCGTGGAATAAAACCTCCTCCATGTGCAAGCTCACTCTGGGAAATGGTCTTAACCAGAACATATTTCCATAAAGGGCTGTTACCTGAACAGTAGAAAATAAGTGATCAATAGGTTCAAAAACCATTAGGCATTTCTCTTGAAATCAAAACTACAAAAGCAAACAAACAAAAACACAAGAATGCAGAATGACAGTGTAATTGCTGAAATCCTACTTTCCCTGGAAGCATAGTTCTAAGGATACAGGGAAAAGATCACTGATTTTTGTACTATCTTTTAATATTTTAGTAATTCTCTGAGAATTTCACACAATCTATTTTGCTTATATTCACCTCCTACTTCTAACTCCTCCCAGACCCATACCCACTTACCTACTCCTTTAATTTCATGTCCTCTCTTCTTTGGAAAAAAATAGTCCATTGGCTCCATATTTTGCTATTTATATACTCATGGGTATGAAATCATCCACGGGAGAATGGTTGACTTATCAGGGACCAAACCCTTAAGAAATTGACTCTTCCTTCCCAGAGGCCAACAACATTGCAAGCCCTAGGTTAAGGCTAGGGCTCATGGCCCCTTCTCACTCCCTTCTGGAATGCTGCTGACTGGCTGGACCTTGTACAGGCAGCCAGAGCAACTGGTAATTCACGAGGATGGTGGGCCTGTCCAGCAGAGAAGGCCTGATTTGAAGAGGAAAGGGAGAATAGTTGTAGCTTTAAATTATCTTTTCAGAGAACCCCCAAATGCAAAAACAGAGCAAATAGGTGAGTCTTGTAAAATCTAAGCTTCAAGTTTTAAGTGTCTAGGTGTGGTAACCGAGCACTTAAACAGTCTCTACACGAGGCAAACACACACCTAGTCTGCGACTCCAAGCTGAGAATTTGCATGATTAACAAATGTTTTTCCTGCCTCCCTTAAGTACCGCACAGAACTGAACAGAGGTGAACAACAGTATTTGTCTCTGTGATGGCTTCAACAAGATGTCAAGAACAATTTTGAACTGGATTTTACATATGTGACTAAGATTTCTGGGGCCAATGATGCTCAAGCCTGCAGCTTTCAGTCTTTCTGTGAACACGAAGGCACCAGGAGGTCTTTCTGCCACCCTTTACCCAATGTCTAGTATATGAACATGTGTGAATTTTATTCTAGGGAGAAGTGACTACACATTCCAGATAGGCAACACATGACAGTCCCAAGAAATGAATACCCCTAAATTCAGCTTGGTGAAGAGTGGATTTTTCTTGGGGCTATTCACAGAAGTATGAGTGCGGGCTTAGTTCAAAAGCTGCTGCATCACCAAAAGGGCATCACGATGCTGGCAAGTACTCCTCCTGAAAGTTGCAATCCTGGAACTTTCTACACCACTTGCAAGCAACATAACAGCTAGAAAAGCCTCCTCTACATAGCTTGGCTTCCTGCAGAAAGCTGTGATAAGCAGGGTGCCTTCCCTCCTATCCCAGGAGTCTGCTCAATGCTTGAGCAGGACCCTTGAAATCTTGTAGGTTTCAGCTTTTCTGGACACATGGGCTTTGTTTCCTTCCTGAGTCTCACGAGCTGTCCCCTTCTTTCCTGTAGAAAATATTGCCCACAACTAAAGAGGGATGTGAAGTTGAGCACTCTGTATACAAACTTTTCTACAAATCAACTCCATTATACAAGACACGGGGCTTCTCCAAAGCACACGTTGTAATAACCTGATAGATCACCAAAGTGTAATTAATTGAGACAGAATCAAACAAGATTTGATCAATTTTGCTTTCTTGCTGGCCTTTCAGCAAATAAAAACAATCTATGTCCATTGCAAGGCTGCAGTAGGAACAGAAACCTGTTCTTAATCTCTCCTATGTTCTTAACCAACGTTAGCTGTCTACTCTGTACCCTTATTCCTGGCATTCCTTGATTTCCTCTCTTCAAGACAATTGCTTTAACCAGAAAATTCATCTTTTGAAGCCATCCATACTCCCTCCGCACACCTGTCTTTCCTAGTGTAGCTCCCATTCCTCTGTCGTAATCACTCACCATGGTGTTGCCTCCCCCATGGTACCACAGAAAGAATGGGGGAATGTATTGCTGGGTGAAGGGAAAGGTCAAACATTGTAAAGAAGGTTAGGCAAAAAGCCTGGTTAGCTAGAAATGAAAGAGCACATACAGACAGTGATAAGGTAGTCACTATGAGAAGTTTGCAGGCACACAGATAATAATATCATTCAATTCTCATATTTAAAAAATACTAAGCAATTAAAACTCAAGTTTGCCAAATAATTGAAACCTCTTGGAATATAAAAATGCGTGCAAAGCAACAAAGCTTTTGGCTAGCCTTGTTTGTACTATATTGTAAATACTCATTAAATACTGAATGAAAGATAAATTCATATTGTGGTGCTTTGCCATCATCTAAGGTATGAATACTCCAAACCGTCTAGCCCAGAACAATTTCTAACAATAGGACTTTCCAAGGAGAGAGGCCTGCACTTAGGGCCTCAGAGCTCTGTGCTCCAGAGCCAAGATGAAAGTCCATACGAGGATATTGCATCAAAACCCTGCAGACCTCAAACAGCTACAGAAATTATGCAATTGCCCAGGTTCAAGATCCATGCATCCAACCACCTTTGGAGAAAAAATACTTGGCGGAAATCACATCTGAAATAAATGTGTATTGACTTTCATTCTTATCATTTCCCTTGAATTTTACAATGTAACAATTGCTTTCAAAATATTTACATTATATCAGTTATTACAGATAACTTAGAAAGCATGAAAGGGCATGGGATGATATGCAAACACTGTGCTACTTTTTATTTTTAAAATCCAACCCTTTGGTTTCCTTAATGTATCTAAAATATTCTACTGAACAATGGATAAAGAGAATTCAGACCAAATAAACTGTAAATAAGGTACTGTTTTTTATGTTCATCACTTTATCATACAGTATTTTACCAACATATTTACAAACTCATATTTTCTATTCTGAATTATCCCATCACGTACTTCATTCATGTGCAAATTTATGTAAAATACTGGAGCATCTGAAGATGTGGTATTCTTGGGGGTCCTGTAAACAAAGTGTGTGGAAATATAGGGGTAGTCATATTCAATGTACAATCAAGAGATTGGGACTGGGTGAGGTCACAAAAGAACCAGGGACACCTTTGGCCAAGTCAAAGAGCCAGGCTCTGCATCTGAGTCTGGTGCTCAGAGCCTGCTTTTTTCCTTCTCAAACTGTAACTCTTACATGTGGCTGTGTAAATACCCTGAGTTTATAACACTTTAAATAGATTTGTTTTTATCACATATTTATTCCTTAGTATTCAATTCCAAAACTTATTAACTGAGTCATTTTAGTGGGTTGTGTTTTATTTTTTGAAAGAAAGTCCCATTGTATAGCCCAGGCCAGCAGGAACTCTCCACCTTCCTGTAGCTGCCTTCTGCGTGCTGAGATCACAGGCATGTGCCACCAGGTCTGAATCACCAATCACCTCCTTGACTGCATGAGTCTGAATGATACAAGGATGTCCCAAGTGAATATGCCTGTAATTTTTTAAGGTTATTTTCACAGATAAATAGAATGAATATTAAGTGACCTGGTAGAAAAATTTCAAATTATGGTTCCTTGATTTTATCAAAAGAAAATGTAAATGATAGCTTAAATTTATATTTAAAACTTATGGCCGGGCGATGGTGACACACACCTTTAATCCCAGCACTCGGGAGGCAGAGGCAGGCGAATCTCTGTGAG
>LOJH01008413.1:0-13737 GCA_001685095.1 Ellobius talpinus
CTGTTTAGCAAGTGGGGCTTAGCTGGACCCTTCCTTCGGTCTGTTGGTGCCTTGGCTGGGATGAAGAGATGTTGCATCTTCCCAGAGTGACAGTTTCAAGTGTCCTGATCTGAGCATATGGATTTAGAGTGTGACTAATTACGAGAGAGTATTTGGAGAAAATATTATGACTAAAAAGTAATCAGAACCTTCGTTGCCCAAGTGATTGTGTCTAAGCTAACACAAAACATGGAATGCATGTTTTAATTCTACACATGGATTCTAAAGACCTTTGTACTTTGCTCCCATGGAACAGGCAACTGTGTGCCCCTGATGTCCTTTTCCACCCACTGCTATTGTAAAGTGTGGTCTAAAGGAAAACAAAAAACAAATAAAATGAACAGTAATGTACATTTATGTAGTGCTCTATGTAGAAGCTCTGCGGCTTCATCCCCTCCCCGCTAAACTCACTGTGTAGGCAAGAGTTTCCTTGTATTTCTGATCCGCTTGCCTTTACCTCCTGGGTGCAGGTATAACAGATGTGTGCCAATATGTCAGGCTTATGCAGAGTGGGGATGGAGCGCAGGGCCTCGTTCATGCTCGGTACATTTTCTGTCAGCTGAGCTCTCTCCTCTACCTCTGGTTCTTAGTAGTTCTTGTAATCAGGTACAAGACTGAAACAGCCCTATTGTATGCTGTAAGGTGGCTTACCGAATTTCAATGTTTCCCGAGGGGTATGTTATTCATATGAGGATTGCTGTTGCCAAATATATAGATTCTTTTGGCCTCTAGGGCCAGGGACTCTAAGGACCAGGCCCCCTTTGTCCTTTACGGATACCCCATTCCACTGATATTCAGGTCCCTTATATAGGATCGCAGTATTTGCATATCACCCACCCAGAGTCTCACAAGTTTTTTGTTAGAGTACTTACAATATTTGGTGGTGGTCAATTTTAACTGCCAACTTGATTCAACCTGGAACCTCCTGCCAAGAGAGTCTCCATGAGTGTTTGTCCACTCATTCACCCATTGGCTCAGGGTCATGTCTTTGGGGGATCATCTTGATTCTCTTCAGTGATGCAGAAATACCCACCCTGTGTTCTGGTAGTGGCCCAGATTTTTAAAACAAAGCCATAGGAGAAAGAAAACTTTTTTACTTTTATGCTTACATCACCTTCACTCTTGCTGGTGAGTTAATCTACTCTCTCACTGCTGCTGCTGCTGCTGACGACGACAATGATGATGATGATGATGATGATGATGATGATGATGATTCCTTTGCTATCACAGCTTCTGCAGGCTACAGATATGCACTGAAGACCAGCAGCTCTCTAGGTATTGTCTAGACCTTCAGTGCCAGATTGGGATTGCAGAGGCCTCCAGCTTCACGGAATGTGTGAAACCAGCTTCTTGGCTTCTTCAGTGTGGGACAGCCATTGCGATTGCCAAAACTACCAATCTAATAAACTCAATCAGCCAATCTAATAAATCCCCATTAGTATATATGTGTGTGTGTGTGTATATATATATATTCCTTCTATTTCTTTTGTTCCCCTGGAGAACCCTGATGAATGCAGCACCTAATACAATGTAAATGCTATTTAAATAGTTATTATGCTATTATTTAGGGAATAATAGCATGGAGTCTCTATACATACTCAACAGACACATTTTAAAACCTATTTTCAATCCATAGCTAGGAGAACTCACAAAAGCAGGCCACAGAGATGGAGGGGACTGATGTCAGGTCAGTCCCATTTGTGACAAAAGCTTGCCACCAGAGGTTGCAGCATTTGTTTGCTTTCTGTTGCTTTGATAAACACGAGGATCAAAAGCAACTTAGGAAGTAAAGGGCTTATTTCATTTACAACTCCCAGGCCACAGTCCATCACTGAAAGGAGTCAGGACAAGATCTCAAGGCAGGAACCTGGAGGCAGGAATTGAGGTAGAGACCACAGAGGACTACTGCTTACTGGCTTGCTCCTCATGGCTTATTCAGCTTGTTTTTTGTTTGTTTGTTTGTTTTTGTTTTGTTTTGTTTTGGTATAACTCACAACCACCTTCTTAGGGGTGGTACCACCTCTAGTGGGCTGGGCCCTCTCACACCAGTCATTAATCGAGAAAACACCCCACAGACCCAGAGACTTGTCTATAGGCCAATCTAGTGGAGGCCCTTTCTCAACTAAGATTTCTTCTTTGCCAGTGACTCTAGTTTGTGTCAAGATGACAAGAAAACTAACCAGCCCAGAACCCTCGCACCCAATGCATGTCTCACAACACTGCTGTCTGAGTTTCTTCTCCCAGAACCCAGTGCTGCTTGCGTAGCCTCTGCAGTGGCAGTACAGACATGTCAAAGGAAACCATAGAAGTGGGGCGCTACTATGCTACTTAGCTCCGAGAATTCTAGGCCACATGAAGTTCAGAAGACCTCTAGGAGTGAGAAAAGAAAGCAAAGCAAAACAACAAGCAGATGACAGAACAGAAACTGCCTGCCGAAGAATTCTATCCTTTCCTCTCGTTACCTAACAAGTGCATCAATTTTGTCTTCCAGCTAATAGCACATCGAGAGATAAGCTCACTATTTGGAACTCTAGACCGTGGATGTTTGCAGGGCACACCTCATGGCTAAACTGCTGCCTCTGCTCAGCTTGTCCTGAGAAATAACATGGCTGTTCTTATACTGACGTCATCAAATAAATTCTCTTGGCTATGAAGATTTACTCGGGCCTCTGGGATAGCTAAAAGTACACAATTAAATTATCTCAATCTACTCACATTTTGCAGCAAACCATTCCCATATACAATTTTCACTCTCTTGTTCTGCTGCTGAATCTGGCTGAGTTAATGAGAAATGAACCATGCTGTGTATTATTTATTCCTCAGATTATCCCCCAAACACCCTAAAGTTTGAATCAATAAAAATGAAACCTTCAAGGGGCCAACATTTCCAAAAAGCAATACCAAAAGCACTTGGAAGATACAATTCTCTTGGGTGATTTAAAGTCCAAAGAAATGAATCCACCCTCCCCCTTCCCACTGACTTATCCACAGAAACAGTTCTCCAAGGGGGATAAAGATGAACGGCAGCAGACTCCATTTTTGAGAATCTGCCAGTTCAAGTAAGGACTCTGTTGATACCACAATGCTCTGAAGTAGGGAATCATAATCACAGCCACCAGTTCTGAAGATGTACTAGTACTGATCTAAAGCATAGATACACAGATTATTGTCCATACCCTGATTAACAATTAAAGTTTTATTAGCGCACAGCCCTGTAAAGTCAAGAGTTGCTACAGGACTTTGTTCCCTGAAAAGCTTAAAACTTGAAAAAAGCCTGTCAAGTTTCAAGTAAAATTATATATATTTACTATCTTCAGTTTTGTACCCACTGAGGGGCCCACCAGGCTCCAATGGATAGTTATAAACCCCTGAACACATAGATGATACAGGTCAAACCCTCTGTGTTTTGGTCTGGAAAGATGACTTAGTAGTTAAAGCACTGGTTGCTTTTTCAGAGGACCCGGGTTTGTTTCTCAGCACCCACATAGTGGAACTCCAATTCCAGGGAATCTGATCCCATTTTCTGACCTTTACAGGTACCAGGCATGAATACAGTATAAACCCATGGGCAGGTAAAACACACATGCAGATAATATAGCTAAATCTCAAAAATCTTAAACTCCCATCGGTCTCAAACCAAAATAAACTGTTGGAAAGGGTCTTGTAGGGAGAAGGGGTTAGCAAAACTGGGAAGGAGACCAGAGAGGGTAGGAAAATTACAGGAATATAAATATACTTTCAGACAAGTGTGAAGTTATCAAAAGGCAAATTCAATTAAGAGTCTAAAATGAAAAAATATATTATTACTGTAATAAAAAATACATCACTGTGGATGTCAACAATAAAAATATTCACCATCTGTCCATTAACTGAAAAAGCTTGCTAATCTCTCATCTAGATGACTTTCTAGACTTTTTATATTTCACCCTTAGTGCTGGAGAGACGGCTCAGTTGTTAAGAGAGCTTACTGCTTCCACAGTCCATCCATGTTCAGTTCCCACCACCCATATCAGGTGGCTCACAGCCTCCTGTAACTCTAGTTACAGGAAATCTGGCACCCTCTTCTGGGCTCTGTGGGTACTGCATAAACATGGGGCACATAAACTCATGTAGGCACATGCACATGAAAAATGCTAAATATTTTCTTTAACCTTCATCAACACCAAGAGACTGGAAGATGCTTTTGTCATTCCTGTTCTACAAATGGTGAAATAAAAATGCACAGGGTTCTAAATTTCTCTAAGGAAAGGAAGGACTCAGTGCACTTCTTACTAGGTGTAGAAATTACACTACTTATTGAATCTGCAGTGCTTTCTCACTAAAGCTACTACTCCATTGCCCTTCCTCCCTTCCAGGTAATATCTGCTGCCAGATATTCTTTTAATTCAGGCTGAGAAACCAAAATAGGAGCCTCCATCAGGTATATTGGTAGGCAGTGAGTGGCATGTAGGAGGAGGTGGTGGGAGGGAGGGTCCTTCTGTATTCCATGTTGTATAAATACCAGTCAGCAGTCAAAGATCCTACTCATGACATGAGAGCTTATCTGCTCAAACTTTCTCCTGATATCTAAAAATCTGATTAACTTAGGAAAAAATTCAAGGATATCCCTATTGTTTCTATGCTACAAAATGTGCTGATATGCTCTTTGCCTCTGGTGTGAACCTTCTTGGTGACTCATAAGATGAGTGAGGACATCACTAAAATTTGACAAACTTTATTATTGAAGGCCTACTAAGTACGAAATTAAGAGACATGGATATGATAGGCTTTACAATGCCACTCATCCAAATAGTCAATGGCAAGCTGCCAATCCTTCAAGGGTCTATACCTTCATAACTTATTGAATCCTACGTGTTTTCTAAGTGTCCTGTTTCCCAATTCTATTAACCTACAGCTTTAGGGATTTAGTTTCTAGCACATGAAATTCTGATGGACACAGTCAAGCCATGGCACCAGACTATGTGACAAACATACTTAAATTCACTGTATTACCCTGATGCAAACAAACCCAATAATCCATAAGGACCTATGGCACACATCCTGGCTCTGAGAGGTTCAGCCACTTCAGGGAGATTGGTATGATAGGAACTGTGTGTGGGTTCATTCTGGTCTTTAACCATTCCCTCTGCATTAATAGAAAGATTCCCACACTACAGATGAGGACATTCAAAAAGGCCACAAAGCTGGTGATGAATCAGGGAGGGAGGTGGTGACCCCCCTTTTTAAACAAGTAAAGCCTTAACTAGTCTATCTGATTCTGGACCTGGGTGCTCCCTGTCTTGCCTCTGTTCCTGTTCCTTGGACTTCCTAAATGCCTTTCTTTTCTATGGTTGTGAGATCTTTCTCAGCCAAGTTTCTAGAACCACATTCCTCATCTGGTGTCTCCTCCCTGCATCTACAAAGTTACCGACATAGAATCTGGCTTCAGGCTTCATACCTCCCTGTTACTGTTGTAAGTACATACACTTGTGATTGCACGCTCTGGACTCCATCACTATATGTAGATTTTTAAACCTATCTGCAAAATTCCTCATAAAGTATGTCCTGTGGGTTCCAGTGGTTAGGATTTAGCTGTTAGGATACAAAGCTTGCACAGCTTAGGTCTCCAGTTTGGCACTTAGTTGATTGAAAGTTTATGAATTTGGTGGGTGTCACAATTAATATATTACCATCTGGAGATGATGTCATGGAAATAGAAAGTAAATACCTTCACTGTAATCTATCATAATCCAATATTAATGAACATACCTCTCAGGTTAATTTCCAATGGACAGAAGTAATTAACCTCAAAGACTCTACAAATGAGGAGAGCTGAGTTCTGAAAAAAAAAAGTGATAAGAAACCTAGCAAGTGACCTCATCCTGGAGAGATGGTCCAAGAAGTGGGAATAGCAGTTCAAAGCCACATCAAAGAGCTCAGGGTTTGTACAAAGGCCACTTAGGGAGCAGAAGGAATTGGGAGGGAGAAGGTAGGTGCAAAGCCAGGGAAATCAGACTCACTGAGTCCCACTAGGAAAGGCTTTCAACATCTCCCTGAAGATGCTGGGGGTTCATTCTGCAGATAATGAACAACCATTAACAGGTGAAAGTTGGGGACCAACAAACCCAGAGCCATATGGAAGAAAGACCATTCTGGTGGCAGCCAAGGGGCTGTTCTTCAAAAGCTCAGTACAACTGACTTAACTTGCAGCTTAGTGAAGGTTTGCATAGGTGTCCACCTAGTCTCTCCTACATGCACCATCTTTGAACTGCTGGAAAGAAGGGAAAAGAGGTTCTGTTCCAAGCAGATGCCACTGCAGTCTGAGCTAGAGGGACAGCTATTCAGAGGTAACCAGAATGCCAGTTGCTATGCCAATCCTTTTTAAACAGAGAAGGGGTACCAGAATGAAAGGGCATGGGAGCGCCTACTCGGCATGTCTAGAAGGCACTTTGACTCCTTCATGACAAATTGGGTCTGTTCTCTGCTCAGTGTCTCCAAAACTAGAAAGTTTGTGCTGGTGGTAATTATCTGCCTGTGTGATGGACATCTCTAGACAGTTTGGAGGGTGAACAGGACTCAGAAGCATGAGCCTGTTCAATCCTTCATTTGTCTGAGATCAGAGGACCACTGGTTAATGCAGACCGACAGCCTTGGGTTCTCCTGCTGTAAGAGACAGGAACGACAGTGAAGAAGACAACAATGATGACAGTGACCATTCTGTGACTCACCATGTGTGCAGCATTCCCTTCACCTAAATTGCCTTTAATCATTACTCTGACATCAGTGTTAGTATTTTTCCCCCACCTCTGTCAAACCAAAAATACCTTGCACGAACATCTTCAGGGAGGAAGGATTTGCTTTTTGGTCCCCAGTTTCAGAAGGTCCAGCCCTTCCCAGGAGGGAAGGCATGGCAAATAGGCTCATTCACAGTACATCAGTGCCAGGTCAAGGGGCACCGTCTCTTTTGTCCCTCTTATTTCTTGGCCCCAGTGCATGGGGTGGTGCCACTCAAAGCCTAAGTAGACGTTCACTGTCAGTTAATGCTCTCTGGAAATGCTCAGCATAAGATGCATGAGCTAGACATTTGGCTCAGTGTATGAGCTAGACATTTGGCTTGGTGGAGCTTGTTTTTCTGGCATACATGAGGCCCTGGGTTTGACCCCTAGCACCACAAAATTAGTTAATAAAATGTGAGGTACTTAAAAACCTCATTGTATATCATAATGCAGGTTGCACCTATTTCCATATACGTGCATTTTTATAATGTCATATTCTACTGATATTTCTTGGCAGCATTTTCTGCTCTACGCCTTTATACTTTATTTTATTGTATGTGTCTGTGGCTTTTTCCAGCATGTTGGTCATCGTGCAGTAAACTGATCTAGTTGAAGCATTAGAGACAGTATGGCTGTTCCCATTGTTTTATCAAAGCAACTGAAGATTAAGTGACATGCTCGGAGCAAGACAAATTCTAGTATGGCAAAATCCATCCTCTGTATCTTGTATTATACTGGACACCCAGTTGCAGGGCCTTTGCTGGTAGGGACGATGCCTCAGGACAGCTAAAAAAAGATAACAATGACTGTTGCAGTGATTTAAAAACAATGCTGACACCTTTTGTGCAATGTTTGGTCGCACTGTGACATGCTAAGGCTGACCAATAAAGTTTACCTTGAATCAGAGGCAGAGCCAGCAACTAGGTGACCAGAATTAGCCACAGAGAAGCCAGGAATTTGGATAGAAAGGATGCACAGGAAGGAAAGGATGGGGACTTGGGTTTGGAGTTTCTTTTTGGTTTTGGGAGTGAAGAGTCTTGGGCCAAAAAGAAGGTCAGATGGTAGATTCTCGGCTTCTCTGATCTAGCAGGTTTTCACCCCTACATCTGCTTCTGAGTCTTTGATGGCAAATAAAATAATAGAGGCTTAGTCTAAACCTACATCTCATGGCCAAGGCAGAACTGATGCCACAGGACAGAAGGCCCTCCGGGCCTCAGTCTGAGTGGCCTGCAGGGCACTGACTGTGGGACCCTAGGCCTGTAGACAATAATTAAATTATCAGTAGATTCTTGTGCAGACATTAAGCCAACAGAAAACCATCAAAGACCTTTTCTCTACATACTTAAAAGTGACTTCAGTATGAAGTAAAAATTTACATGCCATTAGTATGACATTTATTTTTTGGTATTTATCTTATTTTTAAGTGTATATCTGTTGATGTGCATGTATGTGAGCACAGGTGCATTGGATCTCACTAAGCTGGATTTACAGACAGCCGTGAGATGCCCCATGATGCCCCATGTCAGATCTTCTGCAAGAGCAGTATGTGCTCTTAACGGCTGAGGCATCTCTCCAGCCCCATTGTAGCTAACAGTAAATGGCTACCTTTGTGCCAAATAAAATGTCACACACTACCATATTCAAATAATAGACACACAAGTGCCCGAGAGGTAGTATAACACCGTGGCTCCTGCGCCAAATCAATCACAGATGTTATCGCACTTGCTCAATTTTCATCTTTAAGTTGGAAATCAAAATTTAACCCATTTACTCAACTTTCTATGGAGATTAGTGAGTTACACCCAACCCCCCTTGATAGTTATATTAAGGGTTAAAAGTGCAGAAGCCAAAAGTAAGCTGTAGAAATGTCAATCCTTTACTTGCTTGTTCACCATTCTCTAAAAGTTCACTTTGCAAAGAGGCTGGAAAAACGCAGTGCCCCAAACTGTGTCTTTTTACTCAGGAAAACACACATAAAAGTTAGGATCTTTGTGTTGAAAAAAAAATACCTAACACAATAGGACACTGGGCCAAAAAGAGGTTTAAAAAAAACAACAGCAATAACAAAAAATAACGTGTTTCTTCCCAACAAAGCCAATGTGACTATCTTGTCACCTAGCTGGCAAGCATCTTCAAAGAGGAGTTGTCCCTACGAAGGGCACCTGAGCTGTCTGTGCCAAACCCTAGAAGCCTATTCCTACATTATTCCAGGCAAGAATATCAGGGAGGCTGGATGGAAAGTGTCCGTGGTTGGCAAAGTTTGGTCTCCATCCAGGCAGTTAGTTTTCCCAGAAAACATTCTGCTGATGGAGACCTAAGGACCAGAGGGCAGAAGATTCGTGTAGCAGCTGACAACAGAATGAGGATTCCAAATTCCAATGAGGAGGGGTCACTATGGATTGGCCAAGATGAATACAGTAGATGGACCGCTAGGGTACTGGAGATACCAGGAGATCTAGACTTTTCTTCGTGTTCCTGCACTGTCCTCATCTCCAGTCTCCACTCACACAGTCCATTTCCTGTAACGCATCCTTCAAGGCGATCTTCTCTATAAATGCGTATCTTACCAGCATGGGGCCTTTCTCTGGCCCCTCTCCTCTCCCCCATTTTCATCTCATAGCCCTTCTCTGGTGCTTTCACTCAACAGAAATATAACTTCCAAGATGTGAAACACACGAAATTCCACAAGCTACATAGTTGTTAAGGGAGGGAACACAGACTTGAACTGTATTCCACACCTCTTCCTGTTATGAGGGAATTTCTTAACAACTTGGCCAGGGAGAGGCCTGATGTTAAGACGCTGACCTTCAAAGTTGCAGGGCCAGGGCTCAGTCCTGGCTCCAGTGAGTAGCTGCAGTGTGATTCTGGGCTCATCTTTAGCCTATCTAAATCATGGTGTCTTGGAGATCCTGATGTCATTTATTTTGGATAAGGATTAGAATTATAGTATCTTCTTCCTGCAGGATCTCCTTCCTGAGTTAATAGGATGGGCTCACTGAACTGAAATACCAATAGTTTTCCAGACTTAATTTCCCTTTCTTGGAATTGTTCTGAGGTTGAAGGAAAGACTCCTAGGATTTTCTGTGGCAGGATGGTGGTCAAAATACTGTGACTCCCCACCCTTCACTGGGCAAAAAGAACCCTCCTTCTTCTCGCTAATTATTGATTGCTGCCTGTAGGCTTCATGGTGTCCTTCAGACAATGTGACAGATGGTCCAGCGGATAAAAAGTGGTTCTATCATGGCCCCTGGGACCTCTGAAAAGGTAGGAAAGAACTAAGTTGTCCTCTGAACTCTACACATGCCATGGCACTCACATTGAGACACACACACCACGGAAGTTAGTTAACTAAGACTCCAGAAGTCTGAGGTGCTCAGGACAAAGCACATCTCCCATGGTGGTCTCGAGAGCTGAAGTCAATGACACCCAGAGTCATTTCACAGCTGGTGGGGAGAGATGAGGACATTGAGGACAGGACACACTGCATCCAGGTTGAGACTTACCTGACACCTTCCTCCATTCATCTGTTCTCTTCATCTTTAACTGAAGATTTAGAGAAAGCAAGTTCTCTCCTTTCAGTCTCCTAAGCTCAAGGAGGTTTTTAAATTGATTTTTAAAAGTTGGCTTACAATGCATCATGACATTTTCATACATGTGTATTGCTTTACTTCAATCACATTTACCCTCCTTCCCCTTCCTCCAGGCCTCATTGGTCCCTTTGCTTGAGAGAAACATATAATCTTTGAATTTCTGAGTAGGGTTTGTTTCATTTAACATTGTGACCTCCAGTTCCATACATTTTCCTTCAAGCAACATGATTTAGTTATTATTGGATGAACACCACTGTGTATATACAATTTTCTTTATTTTTTTTCATCTGTTGATGGGCTTCTAGGCTCAGTCCTTAACTGAGCTAATACGGCTGTCACCACAATAAACATAGATATGCAAGTATCTCTGTGGGGTCCTGAGTGAGGAATTAGGGATATTCCAGAGAGTGGCAGTGTATGGCAGTTCTTCTTAGATCTTTTAGATCTTCTACTGATCTCCATAGTGGCTACACCAATGTAAATTCTTATCATCAATATGAAAGTACTTCCTTTTAAGGAAAAGCTATCGTCTCCAGGCTCTCCCTTTAATATACCAACTTTGCCAAGTTGAAAGGCCTTCACTCCTATGTTTCAAAACATCACTATCATGGGGTCAGACTACTCTTACCAGTCAGCCTTCAGGGCAGGGTAGGGCCAGAGCTGGCATGACAATTCCTCTATATGTAAGATACCAGGCCTGTGGTCTCATAAGAAACACTGGGCCTGGGACAAAGTTCTCACATTCTACTCTTAGTTCTAACATTTGCTTTGTGCCCTGGAGTGGGGAGAGATTTGTGTGTGTATCTCTGTGTGTGTGTGTGTGTGTGTGTGTGTACATCTATCTGTCTGCCTGTGTACTGATGTAAATTTGATACTGCTAAAAGACAAGACCCCTTATTTTCAAATACTTTTCATTTATTCTTAGTGTTTGTGACTATTTTATGTGGTGGGCTTGGGATTTGACCTAAAGTTAGCTGAACTCCAGGACCTATTCTCTGCTTTTATTTGTGAACTTTGCCATGGGTGTGTCCCACCTCTACTATTACTTTTTTAAACACAACTACCTATTTTATTTAATTATACTTATTTTGAGACAGAGCCTCATGTATTCCAGGCTAGCCTCAAACTCACTATATACCTGAGAATGACCTTGAGTTAATGATTCTCCTGCCTCTACTTCCAGAGTGCTGGGATTACAGGTGTGTATCACTAAGCCCCAGTTATGCAGTAGTAGGGATCAAATCCAGTGTCTTGTGCATGCTACATAAACACTCTAACACTCTACCAAGTCTTCTACACCCCTAACCTCCACAAATACATTTATTCTTAAATGAAAATATATTTCACTATAAAAGAAAACCAATGTTGCCTCCCACCAAAAGAAGACAAAATGAGAAATGAAGCAGTACCATAAAAACATAACAGTTATTGCTGCCCACTAGTATGAGTTCTATTAATCAAAAACTAGGCAGCGTTCTCAACTGGGGAAGTCAAGTAGAGTTCAATGAAGAAACCATTAACAAAGTTGTGAACAAGGCTAAAGGACCCTACAAGGAGCTGGCAACAGTGGGTGCAATTATCTACAAGGCTAGTCTTGGCAGATTTAGCAAATGAAAGTATCAGATATCTAGTTAGTTGGAAATCCAGAAAAAATTTTTTTATATATAATTATGTTCCAAATACTATGTAGAACCTAGTTATATTAAAATGACCAGTGATTAATTTGAAATTAAAGTTAACTAGTTGTCTAGTGCGTTTTTGACAACACTTACCCGGGTGTGAAGAGAGTGGGTTAGAGAGAGCAGGAACTGTTGTTACAGGGGAGAGAGAGCTGCCTTCTGGATGCTATAGCCTTCCTTAGGAGCCAGGGGGAACCTAACTGGACAGGGTATGCATTGGTAGCGTGCATCTTGAACTCTCTCGTCATCTAATCTTACAGCTGTCTGCTGGTATTTCTAATTATTTAGACAATTCTGAAACTAGTGAGTAAGTGCACTTATTGGTCCATTCCAATGATTTCCCTGGAAACTGGCCTCCTGGGGGAAGAAGAAATGAATGTTACCTTGAGGGCAAATAGGAGATTCTCCCAAGCACCTGTTGGAGATCTGGGACTGAAGCCTCATCTCTCCCAGTTCTGAGTTGCCAGCTGCCAAGTTGATACTTTAGCTTTCACTTAGTCAGTAGGTATAGAGGAAAAATGGAAGTATCTAGTTGAAGAAGTGTTGCCTAATGCCAGGACAAAGCACTGCCTAAATCACTGTGGACACTGTTAAATGTATATATCCCACACTTTGGAAAGCCTGTTTCAAGGCAAATGACATCAGGGGTGGGTATAGGACCAAGAGATATCGGGACTTACCTTGGATGCAAAACTCAAAATGTCTATTCCCAACCTCAGAAATTAAGATTAAATATAGTAGTCTCATGAATAATTTTTTAAAATGCAAGAATGTCCGTGATTGCATTGTCAATATTCTCTATCAAGACAGGACCTGCCTCTGTATTTGCAGAACCCAGCCTCCCCCTTCATCCTCTGACTTGGTCCTTCTCCCACTGAAGAGTCTGCTACATGGTGAATCTCACATCTGGTGAGTACTTGCTAATTACCAAAATCCTACCTGTATCTATTTATTGTATTTGCATTTCCCAACAATTCATGAGGGAAATAGAAAAGGAAAATGTCAAATCGACACTTTACAGTTCTAGTGTAGTGGTCTAAAATCAGAGTGGACTAAATTAAATCTTGTGTCTGCCTTTCAGTAGCAGATAAGCCTAGGCAATTTGCAAAGTTATCTTCCTGTAGATTCCAGGCCTTCATCTGTCCCCATTGCCGTCTGTGATTTTCTGCCTCCTACAAGATTAATATCTGCTACTTAAGAAGAAAAACCAGTTAAATTCGTTTTTAAAGATGAAAATCTGAGGAGCATCTTTCCCTTGCTTCAGCTTACAGCAGACAAAGCCAGTGTGGAACAAGCCCCATCTTCAGACAGGAAGACTGGGTTGGGCTAGCTCAGATGTTTATGAGAACCCTTACATAGATCTAACCATGATCCCATGAGAAATATTTCTTCTTTTTGGGCCATGAGAGGAAACATCTCCTGCTGCCCTAAAGATGTTCTGCTTTACACAGCCTCTTGATGGTTCCACACCTCTTCTCGTTACACCATCCTGAGGACCAAGCTCGGAGGGCCAATGATGTCTAAACCAGAGCATCAGACTGTACCTGCTGGAAGGTTACTTGAATCATGGGTGGAGAAACTCTCCTGCAGGCTCTTCATTTCCTCTTCATCACAGGCCACTATGACTGCAGGCCAGAAGAGGGCATCAGACCTCATTACAGATGGTTGTGAGCC
>LOJH01008414.1:0-24657 GCA_001685095.1 Ellobius talpinus
GTGTGTGTGTGTGTGTGTGTGTGTGTGTGTGGTGTGTGTGGTGTGTGTGTGTGTCTTCCCTGTTGGAGTTTGGTTGCTTTGTTTAAGCTGTTGAGGAGAGTCTTGCCTTATTTTCCCAGTTCTGTGATGAAATAAGAATAGACTATGTTTACTGTGATTTACCTGTGGGAAGAAAAATGTGAAACAAGAAACGTTTATCCCCAGGAGACTTCTGAAGTTCTGTCTGGTGATGCCATTGAGAAGGAAATGAACAGAAGAAAAGGGGACGTGATAAGCGCTGCTTTGAGCTTTAGAGTTGAGTCACATTGCACGTGTGACCATAGTGACACTCCTGTATTATCTGGGAAGAGGAAACAGTGCCCAGTAATCTGTAATCATTTTTGAAATAATTTATCCATCTCCACCTAATGGCTGAGAAATGGGCAGGAGTCACAGACAGCTTGCAGGGTGTAATGAAATGGTCAGCAGCAATGCCACGATGGAGGGGGAGGCACAGCCGGACGGCGGTATGTGAGGGGTGGGGGGGTGCGCCGGTGCTGTCCACACTAATCAATAAGCAAACGATGAGTGCTGCTGGGTAGTCATTTACCCTTGACAAAACAAGCAATGATAATTGGATGATAATGTGGTAATTTACCTTTATACATTTTACCCTTGTTGGGCTTGTAGAGGTTATTGTTGTATCTTGATAAGTTTTAGGGTAGAATTGCCACATGTTCCTGTGCAAAACCAATATTGTCCCAAGCTTCTGCCTTTTGCTGCTGCCTTCTCCCAATAACAGGACGCCAGGAATGGGTGCTTTGGTTGTGTTTGTTTTGACTAAGTGAGGCTACCGTATTCAAGGTGCTTTTCTATTCTGGGGAGATCTGTGGGGCACTTAACCTATATTAGACCTGAGAGGTCTGAGGGTTCTTCACAAGACAAAGGGTGTCTAGATATGTTCCTTGAGAATGTGTCAAGGGCAATGCAGACAAAAGACTGACGTCTCCTTTAACCACTTGATAACTATCTCCTGCTATTGTGCAGGAATCAGCTGTTGCTACAAAGTACTGTATTCCCATTCAGTGTGGTATAGTGGATAGTGTGTGCTCCTGGTGACAATGCTGAGGACTTATCTGGACCCTTAGGGCTCAGGGCTATGACATGGCTCGGGCGATAGGCTTCATAGAAGTGATGATTTGGAGCGATGCTCTGTTTAAAAAAAAAAGGCACATTACAGAAGTGTGCCAATTAAAAATGTGACTGTGATTCTCTGTTTATCTGAATTTTTTCCCTGTAAGTTCCAAAAGCAGTTCTAACCACAGCATCGAAATCTCTTGTAAAAGTAAAGTAAATCATTCTTGTATTGACCATTTTTTTCATGTTGTTCTATTGAGACATCTTCCCAACTGAGTTTCTTATTGAATTGTATTTCTATAAGGGTATTGTAGGTTAGCAGCACATTTTTATGGTACACAAAAGATGTGCCTTCTGAATTTCTAATGCCTCACATATTGTTCCCCACAGAAGAAACATCTTGGAAATGCTAAATAAATCAAAACAGAAACATTTGGCTCTTGACTTGCTGCTGGTGCTTTAAAAAAAAAGAAAGAAAAAGAAAGAAAGAAAAGAAAAGAAGAAACTCCCAGTTTACATTGACTGGAATATCCATTACGATCCATCTTACCTATTTGATTAATTTGTAATAAATTCAGCCCTTTGGAGTCTCCTGCTGCATTTCTAGACGGGTTACTCTTGTAGAGGGTTTATTTAATATGTGTCTCTGTGCACCTATATGAATGAAAATTTAATATGGTTTAGAAGCCTTTAAAAACACACACGCACACAGTGTTTGCTCATATCTGACATAGCCTTGTGGTTAAAATCCATAAACGTATGGGCAGACAAAACTGTTTAGACTTCAGAAATTGATGAGGCACATGGCCTGTTTCAGGAGATGAAATATCATCATATTTCAGATGACCAGCAAATGTAATTATACATCCTGGATTGGAATCTCTCTTTCTTGTCATTTTCTAAGAATTTTTTTTTTCTCCTGATGGTTGGTGTTGAGTTGCCGTAGCCCCATTGCAGGGTTCACCTTTAATTTGATGCACTGATGTAGCCTCATCCCTGTGGGTGAGAAATGGCCCTCTCCAAACAACTGGAGCAGCCTAGCAGGGATGTTTTGAGGAAGCTTCTCCATGTTATAGCAAGATAATAAAAACGCCTCTCCTCTTAACTACCGCCGTGTATGGAGGAGGACAGAGCACATTCATCGTCTGATCTGGGAAATAAGGCGACACTAGAAAACCTCCATTTTCTAGACAAAGACATTTGGACCCAGGAAAACACATTATTTAAAAAAATGTGTTAATTGTCCTTATAGCAAAAAGGAGAGGAAAAAGAGCATTTTAGTCATTTTTACAGGACACAGCTCCTACCCCACCCCTTTGCTTACACAATCACCTGCCCTATATGGAAAATGATTTTCTCACACATGTGTTTTGTGCTTGCTGAGATAAACAAAGAATGAATGGAGCCTGCTGGGTGGGGAAATTGAAAGACAGTTAATTGGTACATATTTCTCTCATTACTTATCTAAATGTTTTATATCCACATGTAAGTGGAAGTACTTGCTATTTATGTTTACTAATTGTATTGGAGATGCATTTCTTAACCTTGCCACTGTGCTGAGATGTCCTTGTAGACAAGCAAGATTCAGCAACTTAGTTCCACTCATATATGGGGCTATATATTTTTCTATGCACAATACAGTGGCTAGGACAAAGCCCCTGCCCCTGGGGAGTTTTAAGCTGAAAGAAAAGACAGTGAATGTTGTGTGAGTTGAAACATACCTATAAGCCCAGCACTAGAGAGGCTGAGACAGAAGAATCCTAAGTTCTAGACTAGCATTGGTCATACAGAGAGACTCTGTCTCATACAGCCAAAGGCTACAACGGATTTAATCTTGATAGCAGAATGCTCGAGACTCTGGGTTCAATCCCCAGCACTTCAGAAGAAAGAAAAAGATAACTATAGGTAAGGCAAACATAGCTATGTTTGGAATGGATCCTAGAATTCATAGGAAGAAAGGTCCAGTCAAATTCAGCAATGGTTCATAAATGATTCCAGGTATTCTGATGTAAGAATGGCAGGCATAGATAAGGAGGAAGACTAAAAGAGAAACAGCAGGACTCAAGGTATGGAACTGAACATCTCAGGGAGACTTACAGGAAACAGAGAGTAGTTCAAAGGGAAGAAAAGGAAGCCTTAGCTGTTGCAAAAAGACTGGCCAAGGGGAGTCCAGTGCTCGAAAAAGGCAAGTTAGCCTCTGTATTGATCCATGATGGAACTGACCCTACAGGCTTGGGCCACAGAGTTTGGTATGCTGATGTAAGGGAAAGAAACATTGTGGGGAACATATACAAAGTGGATCCTGTAATTAGGACAGAGTAGCAATGACTGTAACTGTCTTCAGCCTAATGCCTACTCTTCTCCAAACAGAACATGGAGGAGCTTACACAGGGTGTTGTATGATGTCCTACTCCATCATGCCCATTATATTAGAGCTTAAATGATGCTCCCTCAGAAATACTGATATTACCCACTATGGCCACACCCACCTCATATTTTCTCTTTACAATATCTGACACATGCTTTCACTGTATATTATTGTAGCCGCCATCAGGCCGTGAAGACAGGCTACATCTGTTTTGTTCACAAACCCCATCTCAACACTACAAAAAGGACCATGGATAGGAGGCACTCCAAGTTTGGTCATGTGATGATTTCACAGGCATCTAAAATGTACACATCATTATCCCTGCTCTTACGGAAAGGAGATGCTGACACTCAAGCATGGACCTGCCTTGCCCAACTCATGATGATTTTGAGCCTACATTCAAACCCAGTCTGGCCAGCTCCAAAGTCCATGACCCTATCTTTGTAGGGCTAACATCCTGCTTTATTTGCTGCAGCTTCTGTGACTCAGAGCCATCAATAGGACCTATGGCCAACACAACACTAAGCATACAGTATGCCTAGTACTAGAAGCAAGAATTCTGAGGTCTCATTTCAGCAGGCTTGAGTGATTTTGGGGGATCTGAGGAACATCCATCCCTTCCATGCCTCCTTCCTATTCCTGGAGATTTATTGGAAGTCTATGAATTCCTTTGCATGACAATGCATTATCCCAACCTCTGCCTTCATTCCAACATAACATTATTTCCATTTCTGCCTGTCTGTCTGTGTCCAAGTTTCTCTTTTTAGAGGTAGTCTAGTCACAGTAATTTGGGGCCAAACTTCATAAACCCATCTATCTTTCATCCATTATTTCCAAATGAAGTCACATTTCCAGACAATGAGATTAGTAGATCAACATAATTTGGTGTTAGATACTCACACCTTAGTATCTAACATATATACTATTAAACAGTTTTGTGTTTAACTGGTTGATCTCAGAAATACATGCATTATACCAAGTATACTCCATAATACATACAAATGTGAAAAAAGACCAATATTATAACATGTGGATATTAAAGGGTTATTTTTGGTCATCATTTTTCATAAGAAATAATGAGAATCTCAACGATTATATCATTGGGGCTGGGAGTATAGGTGTTTAATAATCTTCCTTCTTCACATGGGAGCAAACTTTAAAGTTATGATATTTAGAATTGATAATATTTGAACAATATTTGCTAGAAGTGACTTCACTCTAAAATCTTGAGAGTTTTGATCTAGGTGAAGAGTGATTTTTCAGATGCCTTAAAACACCTCTGTAATAATGCCAAAGTTGTCTGAAGGTGAAGTTCAGTAGTTCTGGTCCCTACAGCATCAGATCTGGCACAAGGTTAGACTGTAAAGAGCAGGTATTATTTCAGATTGATTTCTTCACCCATGCCTTTTCTATTTGGTACATGCTCTTACATCAACCAAAGAATGTGGCCTATAGATTTGTGAGCTTCTGAAGTTACCCGACATCCCTCAGTGCAACTGTCCATCTTTATCACAAGGGAGACACCTCAAGAGGTTATGAAGACACAGGACACAGACAGCTTAGTAAGAGGAAAGGGTTGTTTCTGAAATGAGCAATCAAACTTTGGACAACTAGCACAATAATATGCCCCAGTTTTCAGTTTGGCAATCAAAGTAGAATGAGAGTTAATAGCCCAGAAACACCAAGGTAAGAAGTAGTGATAACTCTCAAGAAGTGGGAGTTTGCAAAATAGGAAATAGAAAAGAAAATTGACTAAAGGAAATAGAAATAGACAAAAATAAAAAAGAAAGGCAAGCTTGCAAAAACAAAAAAAGGAAAGGAGGGAGAGAGGGAAGAAGGGAGGCAAGGTAAAATTTTCAAAAAGAGATTTAAAAATATGAGAAGATTGATTGACATAATCATTGATAAATGGCACAATTTTGCATGATTTTTCCCTGCTATTTTCCCACCAATATTCCAGCAGAAGATTTAGCTGGGGTAGGGGTGGGAGCTGGAATGTACTTTTGTAATCACAACCTTTTATAACTATCAGATGTTGTTTGCATATAAAAGAGTTCCACAATTCCAGAATGGAGTATAACAAAGGTTTATTTGCCTGGGGATAAATCACAGAAGGAGTAGCAATCCACAGTCTTCTGAGTGTGTTGGGAACTAGAACTGAATTCTGTAGCCAAGAGGCCCATGCAGGCTTCTCGTTTGCATTTATAGTATAAGAAACCATGCCCAAAGTAGGCTGGTATCTTAAAGGCTATTGGCTGAAGGAGTTCTAACAGTACCTCCCCATTTTATCTAAATAAGAGAGTTCTAAGCCTAATACAAAACTATATACAATAAGAACAAATATCAACTATTTTCCAGGAAAAAGAAGAGGCAAAAACATACATAAAAATTAGAATTACAACCAGCATGAACAATATCAAGCAAGAAACATATGCTAAATCTTTCAATAGTTATCCTATCCTAAGGAGCCAAAGTCTTATATTAAAAATGGCTTGGCTAAGTCATGAGAGAAATGTAACTATGACTTTAACAACATCAAAGACCTGAGAAGGAAAATAATATTATTTTAATAATCAGAAAGTGCAATCAAGAAACTTTTAAAGGTATAAGAAATTACAGAGACAGCCAGTTACCTAGGCAATCATTCAAAGTCTTATTTGCAACATTGGGGCAGCCAACTTTGGCTAAGGCTTACAGTAATGAACAGGCCATTTCAGAGGCAAGAAAATTTAAAAATACAAAACTGTCTTGGCAAAGTTTGGCAATCTTTTTGCTTATATCCTACTTGTCAAGTTTGGACATCATGCATTACCCAACGGCCAGTTTTGCCAAGAAAAAAACAAGCTCCAAGTGGAGTGTCTTCAGTGCCCAGCTTTCTCTTAGGAATAGATCAGTGCTACCAGGGACAATTGTGTCTCACGTCAACAGAATCCTAGGTTATTTAAATGCAATATTCTACATTCTTTGAAGTATTTGAAGATTATCTATCTAACTGAAATACATCTCTGTATATCTAGGAAACCTAATATGACTACAAGTTTGACTATTTAAATGACTATCTATTAATCTGTAATTTTAAATTATACATTGCATTTTTAAATTGCATTTTAAATGAACTGCACAAACACAATACCATAAACAAGAGCAGAAATATATATACTTAGTGTAACAAAATTGACTTTCAATTTGTATCAATAGACCAAGATCTATACTAATTCAAAGTATTCATTTCTGTATCATATCCCCCTCATTTTTTTAGAAATTGACTCTGAACATTAATCACTTATAATTAACCCCCTTTAAATTAAAATAAACATTTATAATCTACCATTTTGAGAATTTAGGCATTATTCTCTGTTCTTTGTTGGGCAAAGTATTTTTAGGGTTTACAGAGACCTTTAGAAGGGGGAGGAACTTGTCTCATCAAACCACATTAGCCTGACAGGAATCCACAGGTTCTTATCTTCTGTGGAAACAAAAGCAGAACCTCTTATCCAAAACAACATACCTTAGACTCAAATTCTGAAGTCAAGATACCTTTAAAATATATATGTTTAGCTTAGCAGCCCGTACAATGAAATCTCTCTCTGTACTTAGCTCATTCATAGTCAATAATTTAAAGAAAACACAATAATAAATAATATACATAATACAGACTCTCTGTGTATATTCCATCTTTACGTGGCTTATTTTTCTTAACTCCTTTAATCTATGTCTGTACTCTGTCTCTTTAAAGACTTTGCTTTATTTTTTAAAGCTGTTTCTTTTTATAACTGTCTATAATCTTTTTCTTCTCTCTTACAAGCCTATGTACATTTTTTAAACACACTGTGACCTGTTCAAATTTTTGTCTGAATCTGTCTTTTTTTTTCTTAATGGTAAGGGACGTGGCTAGGACCAACCCAACAGCCCTGCTTGTTTGCTCCACCCAGTCCAACATAGTGGAGGTATATTCACTGCCTCTGCAAGCCATACTCACCACCTCAGCTCCAGGGATGCAGTTGGTCTATGTCACCATTAAGCGATTTGTAACACACTACTCACAAACCCATTTAAGTGCCCCATATCAGGACCTCCTTCAAGAACCAGTGTTGTTTGTGTGAACCAGGAAGCTGTTTTTTAAAGGAGCCACACATCTTTGCTGCTAATGCTAAGTCAGGATGTCTTTTCTTAAAGGAATCACAACCCTGCTTGCCTCTAGCAAACAGATCCTATCTGAAAAGAAAATGCAGCTACCAAGAATCTGCACTTGGCTCCCACTTCTGTGGGTCTAGAAGCCCTTTTTTCTTAAGCTCTTTTTTTTAGGTCTATGTGGATCCATGCCCCAAGGTGGGTGCCAATTTGTTGATATACAAAAGAGTTCCACAATAGCCTAGACTGGAGTATAACAAAGGTTAATTTATCTGGGGATAAACTCACAGAAAGAGTAGTGATCTGCACTCTTGTGTATGCTCTTGGAACTGGAACTGAATCCAGCAGCCAAGAGGCCTATGCATGCTTTTCATCTGCATTTATAGTATATGAGACCATGCCCAAAGTGGGCTGGTATCCTAAAAGCTATTGACTGAAGGAGTTCCCACAGCAAGACGTAAATGATTTTCCTTCATTAACACTTCAACTGGATTTGAAGTTACTGACAGTCCTGGGAAGTAATCATCGGTAGATTCATTCACAACCTACTGAAGCCATTTACATGGTGCAAAACATAATTGAATTTTTCTGTTTCCCTACAAAGTAGCTTGTATGTTATGCAACTATAAAGATGCTTGTTGTGATTTTGCTATTAATGAAGGAAAACACAATTCACTGTATATATTTTTAAGAAGGCTGTAGCAGGGTGTGTCTGTAATTGCAGTGAGTACCCCATACACAAGGTCTTTCAATGGCCATGCTCAGCTCTGCTGGGCTTGTCCTCTAAAACAGTGATGCATTCATTGGTGGGTTCAGCAGCATGTTAATCATGGTGCATCAGAGGGCAAGATTATCCTAGGATTCATAGAGAGATAGCCAGGTTGGGGGAGGGGATCAAAATAGTGGTTACTAAATTTGCATTAAGGTTTCTGGCCAATGCAGAATCACAAGGCTCAGTAGCTTTGTGTCTCTCACTGAAGGAATACAAGTCAGAATTTAGTCACTGGAGAGATAAGCAAATCATTCAGGCTGAAGGAAAGAACCAAGACTGCATCTTTAAGGCCGGTAAATGGAGGAGTAACCCAGCCCTTCAAAAACCTCATTGTACTTCTGATGCTGCTATATCAAGGAAACCTACTACCCATTCATTTCCATCATAAGAGCCAAGCTATCCACAGCTTTTGTTGATGAAATAAGAGTTCAGTTCCTGCCATGTCAATCTTGTCAAAGAAGAAACCAAGTCATCTTGTCTATAGGAAATAGCATAATCCCTGAATGTTGATTTTCAATGAGCTGATAGCTTTCTGGTCCAATAGATGAGGGAGGATGTCGGTCAGTACTCTGTATGAATTGTTAAAGGATATTGCCCCTTCCTCACTCTGTACTTTTCTCTGCACTTAGTGCATGGCCCATTTAGGGGAACTGAACTGCAGGTACTCTCCAAAGGATCATAGCATGGAATGAATTCCCTTTCTAGTCCGGTCCTGTAACATATTTTCAGAGCAAGGGAGAGAATCCTAGCTTATTATGATGGGAAGAATTTACTACCCAGCACAGCTATAGAGTTTGTGTGTGCATACCTTGGCCCTGTCCGAGAGGTCCTGAGAACAAAATAATCAAGGTGTTACTTTCTCAGAAATGTGTTATCTGTGGATTCCTCTGAAGACAGTGTCTCCTTCTGTGTAAGTTCATGTGCGCATATAGAACCCCTACCCTGCCCCTGCAGGGAAGAGTTGAGTAACTGTGTTGAGATAATAAATGCATGGTCACATCTCATGTAAAAACCAAGATTTATGTAGAAAGGAGAAGGAAGGAACCTCATGGAATCTTGCTTTCACGCCCATTTATTAATTGGTTTCTAAGAGATACAGGAAAGAGACCAAGGGGAACATGTGTTTGGGACATGTGAGAACTCCATTTCCTACTGAAGCCAGCATCTGAGACTTCCTTTTGAGCAGGGTACATTTGGGGGAACTTTCAGATTCTGCATCCTAATCTGACTGCTAGGAGGTAACAGCATATGGGGTGTGCTGGTTTTGTCAAACACCAAAGGGACCCAAGATCTGCATCTTGCACTAGGAATAGGAATGCTAAGATCATGACCGCAGCAACTAATGCCTTGTTTTCTTTGTTCTTTCAATTCTCAATAACAGGAATTTTATCTTATTTTATTTTATTTGCCTTAAAGAATAAAATTATCTATTACAAATGAGACATTTAGCCTTCATATATCCCTGCATGGTAAGGGATAATATTGAATGCTTCTTCTTGGTCAACTATGTGTCATGACTGAGAGTGTTTAAATCCACCTAGCTAGGACTAGAACCAGGTCCGCCTGACTTAGAAGCCCACGCTCTGTGGCCAAGTTCTACGTTCTTTCAGTTTTTACTCACTTCCACGTGAGAAGTACTGTGCCATTTTCTGGGGATGAAAAGAGGACACCAGCCCTGGCGCAGGGGAGCCCACAGTCTGTGGGAAATACAGAAACAAACAGCAAACAATTTCACAGAGGGTGTTCAGTGCATACCACATCCTGATCGAGCTAGAAGAGAGAAGCATTCTCCCTAAGGTATCTGCAGAGCTGGCAGATGCCACTGGGATGGGGCTTCTTTGCCAAGTAAGCTTTCTAAAAATGCCTTATGCTTGTCAGCAAGTTTGCATATTCCCCACCCCCTCCCTAACCATATTCCACCAGACCTTGAGAAGGTGGGGTTTACTCAGTGGACCAGCATAGGAAGTGGAAGGTTCTAGGGTCTGTGCATTCTGTAACAACCCAATGGACAGCTTCCACAGACTGATGCCACTGGGAAACTTCAGAGTTCTTTTGTCTTCAAAGATAGCAGCAGCCCTACCACCACTATCTGGTGACCATTGAGTTCCAAGTGCCCTGCTGAGCAGTGACCACACTCCACATTGTTGGATCGCCACAACAGTCTCACAAATTGTCCTTGGGAATCAGTGTCAGAACAAACCATGACTTTGCTTTTCCATTTTCTCACATGTGTATGGAATGGAAGCATTCTGTATTCACACCCAGAGCTGTCTGATTTCAGCTTTGGGGCTCTGTCCACTCTCAGGGAAAAACTTAGACATAGAACTTCATAACTGTCTGGGGTACAGAGTGACTTCATGAGTATTTGGACTACATCTTTTGAATTGACAGAGGAATGAGTTCCTGTTAATCCTGGGTAGCTCTAGTCACAGTGGTCACATTGTAGTCTTCTGTGGCCAGCAAGGGAAGTCTACACTTGCGGTAGCTTGGTTTGCTCAAGATACTTTGAGTGTCTTAACAATTTCCTGACTCCTTTTGTCTTCCCTGTGGAAAGAAGAAAGCTAAAGATGTCATCAAGGTGCTAAAGCCTGTATTTATTGAAAGCATGCCTTACAGGTATTTCAGACAAAATAAGGTGAGAACAGTGGATTTTTCATGGCCAGAATCTAGACTGAGGAGCTTTGTAGGCTAGTCTGGCATAGACTGATGTTAACTTTTCTGTTAAGTAGAGCAAACGGAATAGCTGGTTCTGAATTTGATGAGGGATGAAGAAGCAATCCTAAAGTAACACTATCCTACATTTACAGTGGTGACATTATCAAATTATTTTCCTCTGTGATATGAAAGTAATGAGTGTCCTACAGAGAGAGGTGTTATTTTTGTTTTTCTCCCCCCCATATGTATGCATGCATTTTTCTACATATGGAATCCAAAGAATCTGCCATCAAAACAATTGTAAGCTAAGAACAGTGACCAACAGTGAACACCCTCCAGAAGCCTGACCTGGGACCACAAATAAAGGCCCTGCATGCCCACCTCTTGAAAGTTTCACTTCTGATGAAGGGACAAGGACATCACCTTTTCATTGGGACCCAAGTACTTTTCCCATTGTCCTTGCACTCACCAAGTGGCAGAATGTTCTATTAGCATGTTTTACTAATAGGGAAGTTGCAGCTGAAAGTTCAGAAACTATGTGTTGAAGAACAGATTCCAGGGACACGCCAGGCATCTGTCCCAATCGGTGAACAGGCCTTGGAACAGATGTCTCAAATTTCTTCAAATCCAGAACATGCTGTCCGATTTTTTTTTAGTGGTAAACATACTTTTTCTTTTTGTCACTGTTCACCAAAGTATTATATTTAATGCATAAAATATGTAAATTCTTAAAGCATCATTTTGCTCTTTAGTGAGTTTAGATATTACAAAACGGTTTAATTATAAAAACAGACAGACCTAGTCCTGGGACCTGTGCAGCTAGAAATAAATGTGCAATCAAAACTGCAATTACCTGCAGAATTTAGTGTAAACAGATCAGCAATCACATAACAAACACAGGCTAGTTTGCATTCTGATATGAATACAGTTAGATCCAAAGCAATTTCCCTTTATTTATCTTAGCTGCTCAGCATAAATAAAGCAAGGGCATTGAAGCAATTAGCATAATTAGAGTATCGTGGTCAGGCCCTGTGTGATTTCAAGAGACGTTTCACTTTAGAATTCTTTTTCCCACACAAGAGTTTCCCTGAGCCACTAAAATATCGCTCTGGGCATTTTTGTATTTCAAATTTGCAAGTTGTCAGTTTGAAAAACCCTTGACACATGGATGTGAAAGCATGGCACAGACGGCCACAGAAGGTGTACCCTCAGCTTTTCATTACCAGGGAGCTGGGGAATTGCCTTTCTCAGCTCTTTCTCTTACTTGACGTTTAACCCTAGAAATGTCAGTCTTAATTATTTCCGTTGCCTTCAGTTTGGGTCCAAGGGTTAAAGACAACTTGTTTGCCCCAAAAATAAATAAATAAAAACAGAGACTTGCTGGATGGGGGTATATCATGGTGGTGGTGAAGCCATTGCCAGACATTCAAGACTCTGATAACTGGCTTGCAGCTGGTGATGAGATGCTCAGTTAGATCCAGGCTCTAGCATGAAGAGGAGGTGGGAGAATTCACAGGTGGAGTTATTGCCAGTGCCCTACAAGTCCAAGAGTCTCCACTGTATGAGAAACGGTGATTGTACTTATTCGGTCCTGCTGGAAAGAGTTTGATATTAAAATATTAAAATAGGATCTGCTTCTGTTTACTTTTAAATCTTTTAAATAAAGCTGTAGGAAAATTAACTCCCTTCTACGGTATTTTATCAGTTCACAGGTATTTCAATAAACTCTTGTCACTACCACTATCATTTGGAGTTTTAAAAAGAGCCACTGCCCTCAGCACCTCCCTCGTGCTGTGTTCGTATTACCCATCAGCCACTGCTTGTCTCCTGTACTCCAGCTTTGTCTGAGCCAGAAGGCTGTACAAACAGCGTCCTTCCAGGTGCACCCATTTGATAATGGCTTCTTTCATTGAGCATCGTACGTTGAGATTCATAGCAGCAATTCACATTTTTAGTTTTCCACCATATATCAGTATAGAGTCATAGGTACGGCAGTGTATCCGTTCTAGGAAAGTGCCAAGGGAATTTGGGTTGGGCCAGTATGTTGACACTGATGAACAGACTTGCCATATGCATTCATGTACAGGGTCATCTCTTCTTGGGACAGATTCTTAAGGGTGGGGACTCAGGCTTGGCATGGCATATGTTTAACCCTCTAAGACACCGCCAAACCATTTTAGAGTGGCTGGACCATTTTTCCTCCTCACCACCCATGCTGCTTTGCATCCTTGTCCACACTTGGAATTGTCAGCGCTTTCCTGCTATGGTTCAGCTGGTGTAGTGGTTTCTCTTTGCTTTTTTGGTAATGGTTGGTGGTGTTTTGAGCGTTTGCCATTTCTCTGTCCTCTGGAAACATCTGCTCAAGTTTTGAGTCTTTTGTTTCTTGTAACCGGGCTGTTTGTCACCTTCACGGTCTTAGTTTATAGTTGCGGATTTTAGAAAATTCGCAGCTGTGGCTGCAGGTCTCAGTTGTCACAGCCATGGTCAAGGGCAGTTGTGATTAAAAGTTTATCCTGGACTGAAAACTCTAGGACAAAAACAATGATGACAGGGAACAGAGTTGTGTAGCCAGTCACCTCCTGTGATGAATCTGTAATTTTTCGATCCTTTTTGGAATTTAGGCTTTTATCTTTGTTTTAATTTTCAGCCCTGACTCGGTGTCTTTATTCTTCAAGGATGAGCAGCCTCTGCTTCCTGAGGCCATGGGACCTTTGTTAGTAGACCAGGACCTGCTAGTCTGAGGGCATCAGTACACTGGAGTCAGTACTGAGCCTGGCTGACTTACCAGGTGTAAAACCTAATTTCAGAGCAAGGATATGGCTTTCCCAAGCTCACAGGGTTCTCCAGTGGCTGAAGACTTGAATCTAGTCATTATTCAGCTATTTACTAGGCTGAAGTAGAGTAAGAAAGTAGAGTTGTGGCTGACGAATCTAAAGTCTCTGTTCACAGTGTCTCTGTCTGCACTGCCAGGAACCCTAGGTGCAAAGGCAATGCTGTCATCCTTTCTCCTGCAGAATTCCCTTGCTCTAGTGTGGTATCTGCTCCTAAAAGCAGAACTGGAGGATGAGAACGCCCTGCCTTAGGAAAGGAATCTGTAATCCTTTGCCGTCTGAGCTGGCTCTCAAACTCTGCTGGTCCGAGGTCCTGGAAAAGCCAGGTTCCTACTTTAAAATGGGATTTTTAAAGATGATTTTGAGTTAATGGGAAAAGATTTCACAATGGGTATGGTTTTTGTGAAAAACACCAAACTGCACCTTTAAGTCAAGAGTGAAAACCGAAGACTGACAAACCTGACTGCGAATGGACAGGAGAGCGTGATTTGATTTTCATGTGGAGGAAGCATAAAAGACCCCACAAATGAAGCTAAACACCAGACTTCAGTATCATAGAGCCATAAATGAAAAAAATCAGCTCTCACCTCAAAGAGAATAGAAGTTTATTCTGAGGCTCGATTTGAGTGACTGTGGCCCAGGAGCATGGAGCTAGGTAACCCTGGGTTCCAGTGTTCCGACCTGGAACCAGCTTCGTGGAGTCAACAATAGCATAGAACACTATGAATCAAGGCCATTTTAAAATATATTGGTGGAAGCATTAGAAGGGAGATTACAGCTGGCCAGATGGGCCCTGATGATCCCTGGTAGCATTCCTAGCCTTTCCATCGGTGGGTGGGGAATAGGGTTCTGTTAATTCATTCCAGAGGTTTTATCTACTTATCTGAATGTTAAGTCTGATACAGAGGTGGGCAAAAGATGTCTCTCTAGGGTGCTAAGGATGACCCCCCCGCAAAGAAATTGTAATTAAGTTATCAGATCATCCATGTTACTATCTATCTTTACATAGTCCTTGAAGTTTTTTTTGGGGGGGTTGGTTGGTTTTTTGTTTTGTTTTAAAGGCAGCCGGCCTCTACAGACAGCTTCTTTCCTGAAATTCTTTTTTTACAGGGCCAACACACACATCAAGTACCAATATCTGAACTAGATAAAATCATATATTAATTCATGAAGAAAAGTATTTTATTAGAATTGAGTAAAAAGGTGTGGATAGGGTGTGACCTGGAGAGCTAGCTCAACTGTCACTCTTCCAAAGGAATGCAGGACCATGTTGGGTGGTTCCCCTCCTGCAGCTCCAGCTCCAGACCATCAGCCTCCACTTCTGGCCTCCGCAGGCACTAGTACACACATAGTATACATGAACACATGGGTACATACATACATATACACACACACACACACACACAACTTTTTCAAAAACATACAAATGGAATTGTTACCAGATAAACAGAAACAACCCATGGAGATATGAAGAAACTGCAGTTAACAAGGAAGGTCTTTGTGTCACGTCACTGACTGGCCTGTCTGGACAGACTGGTAGCACCAAATGCTCTTGAGAACATAAAAGACTTAGTATCCAGACTGTTGTTTCTAGCGTCTTCTAGAGGACAACTGGCAAAAGAGGCCAAGGCATCAGCATCTACTAGAACTGTCTGAGTGATCCCAATTTGAAAAATATTATGTCACAGGAATATTCAAGCGAACCTACTTTTGTATTACCTATAACTGTCCCAAGTTTTGAGATAACTTTCAGTTGAGGGATGGTTTAATATATTATGATAAACTATATTATTTATGAATACATGTCATGATCCTGTATGTGTCACTCAAAAAAAAGATACTAGGACCATGTTAAATTCAAAAGGTCAAGTTATAGACTATATACATGCATGTATCTGATATATATGTCCCAAGTATTTGTAAGTGAAAAGGGTGGACAGTATTTCTGTGATATCGTATCCTCTATAATAATGTGCAGTATGGCTTACAAAAGAATTTATTTTCAAAATGTTACCAAATCTTTTTGACATTTATTCAATCAGCTAGACACTGTGACAAGAATACTTGTTTATTTTATTTTGTTCCATGTCTTAATCCAATATAAAGACTACAGGGAGGATTTATGACCTGCCTGCTAACTGTTATTGGGCAATATAACCAAATTGATAAGAACACTAGCTGCGTGGTGTTTACTGTCTCACAGAGCCCTAGGCAATGCCCCTCTGCCAGCGCTGTTTGTCTGTGAGCCTTGCAGGCTGAAAGCATCAGCCAAAGTAACAGCTAGATGCCCTGAACACTCTCTGCAGAATGGGCCTGGCTTACATTGTCCCCCAACCCATCCTGAAAATGATAACCCGGGTAGCTCTTTGTATGAGGAGCCAGGCTTTTGTGGCCAAATCCCTTAAGAACACAATCACTAGGGACTGGGCGTTGTCGAAACATACGACAGAAAGCGGAGTATGAGTGGAATAGAGCCCTGGCAATGGCTTCCCACCTGTCACTTTCCAGGTCAGAAGTCCACAGCGCCGTGTTAACAGGCAAGCATGGCTGCCTCCTGGTTTCCTAAGGGTGGAATCTTCTGTAAGCTTCTCTGTACTACATATTCTAGGTGGACATTTAATCTCATCTTTCCTACAAACCTAGTGCATTTTTCTTTATTCCTGAAAATAAATAAATAAATAGATAGATAAATAAATAAATAAATAAAAGGTCTCTGGAGTTTGCACCATGACCACATGGTGTGTCTCTGATGATGAGGCCTGGGAGGGGTGGAGGGGTGTAAACTCCAACCCAGGCCAAGCAGCAGCTCATGGCCAGCACAGGAGGGGACAAACCCCTGCTATGGCCCAGCATGTGAGAAGAGCTCCCTTTGGCTCCAGGAAATTCCTCTTTCTGGGACTTGGTCTGTGGCTATTTTAAAGCCACAGAACACGGTGCTCATCATAAACTGAGCACGTCAGGAGGGTGCTGGATCAGTGGAGCCTGCTGTCCTCAGAAGAGCCCTTCAGAGATGCTGAAAAGAGTGAGAATAAATGTCCTTTGCTGTTTGAGCCTTTGTGGTCTAAGATGGCTAAGTGTAGCGTTTGCACAAACTCCATATCGTGAAATACATATTAATTCACTCATGAAAATTAGCACTTAAGCTCTTATGAAAAGAATACCTGAAATGATTTTGAAGACTCTTTTCCCTGTCATACCAGTGTGGAGCCCTGAGTGACCCCCTTGTTCGACAAACTCAAAATTTATTTGACTAGTAATAAAGATATTAAATAAAAATGGTAGTATGTGACATAAATTAATAAATAAACATAATAAAATGAATAAAAAACATAAGAAAGCTTAGTATGAAGTTACTGTTACAGAGATGAATATGTGAGAACTGATGTCAGGGACCAAAAGGAGATGTAGATCTTGCAGACCATTTGGCTAAGTAACTTCTGTAACCTTCCATGGGGTCCAGGCATGTAGCATATGGCTTTTGAAACAGTGTTATCCACGCACGGTACCTCCTAAGAGAACACTGACTCCTGTCTAGTGAGTCTCTATCTTCAGAGCTAGCATAAGGTCAGAGCCGGAGAACAGTAGTTGCTTAAGAAATACTTGGTGAGTTAATTAACTAAAAGATGTCTATTGGAACATGCATAGAACTTCTCTCTGGGTTCCAGATTTGCTAGTTTTTGTGAACTTTTTATGATGGAGATAAATTACTCAATGGTTTTGAAAAAGTACATTTAAGGGTCTTTGGAACCCATTTAAAATTTTATGTTTTATTAGTGAAAAATTTAGTGTCTTCTATTCATTAAGATCTGCCTTTTTTTAAAAAAAAAAACATGGAGCTTGCATCCTTCTTCTTTTATTAATGATAGGTTTCCAGGATCCAGCCACACTTCATTTCTGTCCCCTGCAGATGGGACATTACATTCAGAGACCAGTGAGTGAGGATCAGGAGTGTTCATTTTGGCTGTTGGACAGAGTAAAACCACCAGAGTGAAAACTTGTGCCCATGATCTAGTTATGTGAGTTCTCCAAGCAGGTGAACTCCACCAATGTTAACAGAGTGTACACTTAGACCTGACATTAGCAGACATACCTTCGCTGCCTGCTCTTGAGTGTGGCAGGATTAGAACCTGATGACACAGAGAGATGTGGTTCATACATCTGTAAAATGCACAGAGCAATGGATGTGTCTCTGTTAGGATTATAGTAACACTAAACTTTTGTTTAGAATTTCTTTTAAAGTGTTCAATGATCGGTGCAACCAAATTTCAGTTGTTACTTATTTTAAAACTTTTTTGTTTAAAGTATTATTTCAGAAGATCTTATTTTCTATATGGAATGGGGTCATAATCACAAGCAGGGAATGAACCACTGTAATTTATGGGTGTATGGAGTGCTAGATTGTATTTTTCCCAATGAAATGCGGAGATAGAGAGTATTATCATGATTTGTGTTATAACACTGGAGTCAGAAGTAATCCTGAGGAGTGTTTTCTCAACTTGATGCATGAGGCCGTGGCTGCACGGCTCCCATCAGCGTTAATGGGGGCTTCAAGGCTAAAGCGCCAAGGAGAAACCCAAGACTACAGTGCAGGGTTAGAAGATGTTGGACTTTTTTTTTTTTGGTGGTGGTGGTGGTTTGGTTTGGTTTTTGTTTTGTTTCGCTTAGGAACTGGCGTTCATTGTTACCTTAATTGTCATTGTGTGCTTTTGGAGGTCCTTGCTGTTGTCCTGTTAAAATTCTACTTTCAGGTGTGGTGAAGCTAATGCTTTGTAATACAAAGAAGTAGTAGACTGGTTTTTCTATGTAGCCAACCATAGAGATAATGGATTTGAATTCTAAGTAAAAGATGGGCCAAAGATAGGATTAAGTTGCTACATATGTGTTGCTCAAGCGATGCCTAGAAATTCAGCTACTTGTCTGTTTGGAAAGGAAATTAGCGTACATTTTCCCAACTGCCTATCCAATTACCAGGCCATTTTTTTCTGAGATACTTTTATACTTCAGCAGTTCAGTTATATTATGAAAAACAATGAAAACCTTGAACCCATTTCACACTGCCATAATAAGCATGAATTGGAGATTACTATATCTAGCAGTAGTAAGTAGATAGGATGGCATTTGTCCATCCCCATAAATAATGTATCTACCCCAAGAAGAAAGATTTAATCTTCGATGGCTAAAAGAAATGAGCATTTCTGTCTCCTGCCTCATTAAGATCAATAAGCAAGGCGGTGTTGCTTTCTTTAATATTTCTTACTTAATTGTTGTCTACTTAACGGAAGCAGCCACCCTAATTTATGGCACATTAAAGTGTACTAGCCAAGTCATACTTTAAGGATTAAAATTAAACAACCCAGTGTCTCACTGTGGCATGTTCAAACAGGAAAAACCTCCCAGGGTGTGTTATTGTTAGTATAAAGTGATAAGCAGGAGTTTAACACAGGCATACACTTAAAGTGGTTTGAGAATATGGCTTGTACGTAAATTAATGACCATTAATTGGGATTGTACTTACTGCATGGTCAAACCAAAGCCCCTTTGAAAATTAAATTTGTTTGCCAAGGAGTTCATCAACCTTATTTTTAAATCTCCCATTGCAAGCCATCACCCTTGCAATGATAATGATGCTAAATGAGCAAGGCCATTGAGAAGATTCTGCACAAAGGATTATGCACAGCGCATCACAGGCCTTGGGTATCTCACCTCTCATTCAGATGGACAGGTTCATTCACCCATCCACTTCTTCACCACTCCATCACGGAGTCCTGCTGCTCGGGAGAGTAAGGACCCATGTGACATTGGCAGTGACTTCACGAGTAGCCCAGGGTACCATGCTAGGAGAGCACCATCTTGAGAGACAAGTCACTGCATAGGAAAGTTAAGAGCCCATAGGTCTGACGGGCCAGAGCACTGCCGGCATGAAGGTCTGAGCCGATGGCTACAGTCTCTAGGACCAACCTACCCCAGGCAGATTATAATGGCAACTATGATTATCCAAAGGATTGTAGATAGTCTTCCTTCATGAAGGAACTGCAAGCTGTAGGGCCAGAAGCCTGTGTGGCTCACCAGCCAAATGCAAGAATGGGTCTCTTTTATGATGTTTTAGAGAATGAAAAAGGCAATACAGTTTTATCTTTATATAGTGACACCTGGACAGACTTGGTGTCCTTATCCCACTGAGTCCTCATTTAAGGCAGTGGTTCTCAACCTGTGCTTGTAACCCTCTGGGGGCATTGAACCACCCTTTCCCTGGAGTTACCTAAGACCATCAGAAAACACAAATATTTACATTAAAATTCATAACAATAGCAAAACTACAGTTGTGAAATAGTAACCAAAATAATTGTGTGGTTGGAGGTCCCCGCAACATGAGGAACTGTATTAAAGGGTCACATCATTAGGAAGGCTGAGAACCACTGATTTAAGGTACTCTCAGATATTAGGCCAATGGACGCTTAAAGTAAAATCTGATAGAAAGTAGCAGCTCACACATAGTAACCACAGAAGACTGTCAGCGCCTAGCCAGAAGGTTCTGGATCTCACCTAGACCAGACTACAGGGCTAAAGGCCTGGCCTTCTGACCTGCTGTCCTGCTGGTCAGTATCACGCTGTGTCGGTTCCCAGCATTCCTACCTTCAGAAGATTGCATGTCCCTTTGCAACAGGAGAGTAAGTAAATTCTTCAAACTTGGCTCTTACACTAGTCAATCTTGGACAACTGTCAAGAGGAGGCCTCACATCATCAGGTATTAAAATCTCTTGTCACAAAGAGACCTGTCGCCTACACTTCTACATAGGGCCTGTGAGAATTTTTTTATGATTGTTGCCAGAGAACACTGACAAGTGTTTGGAAAAGATGAGGAGAACTTCCTTTGAGAAAAGAACCCCATTTCTTGTAAATATGATCTTTGCTTGTTTACTTGAGGCATAGGCAGAATGAAACAGTTCTTTTAGCAACTTGAGAAACACCAATTGTAGACAGTCCCCTGTGACTGGTCTTAAGGCAACGCAGTACTACTGTCTGTGACAATGGTGACACATTTTTGTTTGTATATAAGCACATGTGTGGGCACATGATATATGTACATGCACATCATATGTGTGTCTGCATATGTACATGTATCTAATATAAGACATACTTATGTATCGTTAACTCTCATGGAGTCTTACCCACCCCAACAGTTGGACATTTACAAGATTCATGGAAGACCATAGGCTTTCTCTGATTGACTATTTGTGATTTGATATTTTTTTATCTGATCTTCAGTCGAATGCTCTTCCAGCTGTCTCCTGCAGAGAGAAGGTAGTCGGAGCTTTCATATGAGAATATGAGCTCTCGTGGGAATGTAGGCAAGGGAGAAGATCCTGGAAGGATGGAACCATTTCTATATGTGCCTGGGCCTTCCAGCTGTTGCTGACTTCCTCATGGGGCTCTCAGCACAGTTCTTTGGGGAGCTGGGCCTGACTGGAGCCTGGGGTCTTAGCCCAGCTACTCTCGGGTTTTCACTGACAAGGAAGTAGATTTGGTTTCTGGAGACTTGAGGGCAGAGGCCAAGGGCAGCAGCTTTCCCTGGCCTCTGAAACTGGAGAAAGAGAGAGAGAGAGCACCTTGCGCACAAGAGATCAGTGCTAGAGGCTCTATCTAGGAAGGGAGCTAAGCACACAGAGAGGGAATTGGGGATGCCACTCCAAGGCAAACCTTTTGCATGGTCTCCAACAAGTCACTTGCACCTCCTTGCCTCGTTTTTCTCATTTCAACAGAAACTGTGTTAGAATGGGTTGATTTTGCACAGTACCTCGAGATCCATGGAGGAAAGTCGTACGGACCATGGTTTGTGTTCTCGTTATTATTGTTGTTAGAAAGAAGGGAGAATCTGCTTTTCAAACCAATCCTCTAAAACACACAATAGTGAGAATCATGCATGTGCTTATGAGCGCCGTCACCTACACGGGCTGCCTGCTCCTGCTGTTCTCTTACCCACGGCCTCCCTTCCAGGAGTTTTGTGACATTGTGCAGGCCTGCCGATGTCACTCTCTGAGGGATTTGCTTTTGGTGGCTTGTTTATATGCTCTCGTTCATGCCTGATTGTAGCACTGCCATACTAAGTCCCCAAAACTGCAACCTTTGAACTTGGGCCAGAGAGGGGCAGCCTTGCTGGACCGACCGTGAGTATAGCCTTCCCTGGCCTTCCTTCCTTTGCATTCACCTCTTACAGTGTCCCTTTTTGTTTGGTTGGTTGTTTTTTTTTCCTTTAAAACAAAATTTTCCAAGTCTTGTGTGTTTACTTATAAATAAACAGCTCAGCTGCATTTCTGTTCTTTGTGTCAACATGAAAATCCCCTGCTTATGTTGAACTTGAGTAATTACCAAAGTGTGTGTAATTAGAACGTGAGGATGTGACCTCACCGCTTTTTTTTCATTTCCTTTCTCTGAATTTAATACATTTCAGAAGCTGAAAATACCAAATCTCTGTCCTTTTTTTTTGATGTTTATCAGTAGTGGAACCGTTGCAAAACAATCAGCCCAATACTTATGCTTTGTTCATTTATTGCCTTCTCTGAAGATAAATTGACTGTTCTCAACCCTCTTCAGCATTTTTCTCCACCTAGATATTATTGCCTTGTGCAGCCACCCCAAGGTGACTGTTATCACTTAATTAAATCCTTGCACGCTGGGAAGAAAAAACAACATTGTCCCTTCATAACCCCAAGGAGCCTATTTTTAAACCACTAAGCCTTTCCCCTGTTTTATTAACTTATTCCTAGCTACAACAAGACATACTTTTGTTGATGAGCTAAAGGTTGTATTAGCTTTTTATTTTCTGGGTAAACTTATCTATTCTCTGGGAAGAAGGAGAAAAAAAAGGAATGAACATTGCCAGAGAAAGAGGAAAACAGGGTCTCCTCAGTCTCCCCCATTCTAGTAAAGATCTCTGTAAACACTGCCCTGGAAACTGGAGGCAGGGGGATTCGGGACAGGGAATGAGAAAATAAAATGTAAACATAAAATAGGAACAGGGACTAGCAGTGAATGGCATGCAGGTCTACTGGGGGATGCCACTCTCGAGCTAAGGAAACCAGGCAAGAAGAGCCCCGTGTTTGAAGAGGGCTGGTGCTGGGAACTTCTCTCTGCTGCTGCCTCAGGTGGCATCTTCTTTTATTAACCTCTTGTTTCATGTATTTATTTTCCCACTAAGATTTTTTTGCCTCTGCTGCTGGTGTCATATATCAACTAGTTCTAGACTCATTGTTTCAAGGCATGGGAAGAAAGCTGTTGAAGTATGTTTAGCTGGCTCTCTCTATTATCTCTATGTGTATCTGTCTGTCTGTGTGTGTGTCTATGTGTCTCTCTCTGCCTCTGTCTGTCTTTCTCTGTGTGTGTGTCTATGTGTCTCTGTGTCTGCGTGTCTCTGTGTGTGTATCTGTCTGTCTGTCTCTGTGTCTATGTGCCTCTGTCTCTATATGTATGGTGTATCTTTCTGCCTCTGTCTGTCTGTCTTTCTGTGTGTCTGTGTGTCTCTTTGCCTGTGTGTCTCTCTCTACCAATCTCTGTATCTGTGTTTATGTGTCTCTCTCTCTTCCTTTCCTCTTCTCTCTACACATAAGCAATAGGTATACATAGTTTTACCTGGCATTTCTAAGTACAGTCTTTGATTTTCGAAGCCCACAGTCTCCCAAGGAAGCTATTTGTTCATGCATAGTAAATAACATACCTTTTTAGTTTTGTTTCTGGTCCATTAAATCATGGGCCAGAGAATGGGTTTGTCACTTCTAAAATTTGGACCCAAGCAAGCATATGTGTTTATTCATGATGTTAAATCATTTTGCTGCATGCTGTGTTCACCCACAGAGTAAACGCTGCTTAAAGCTGTAATACTGGCAAGAGCCACTGACGCTGTGACAGGCAGGGGTTGGCGAGAGACCTGGTTCCTAAACAGTTGGATAATTAAGATATCTCAACCATCACTGATCACTGTCCACACCTTAACTTCCAAGCAGCACACTCAGAACACACACACACATAAGGTGCTGCCATTCTGCAGGAGAGCTTCAGAGACTCCATGCCCCTGTCTCCGCAGTGAAGAACACAGAATCTCCTCCCAGAAGTTTGCAAATTTGTATGATGATTCCTGGGGGTTTATGGAGAAAGAAGCCATCTGTACCACTTCCAGAAGCTTTATCTCATTGGGTCCCCATTGGAAGAAGTAAAAGTCTCCACAGCTGACCTTCCTAGATACTGGCTGTGTCTGCAGTATATTCCCATGTACAGCAGAGGAAGCCTGGCCATGGTATGTGTGTCTACTCACTGGAGCAGATTGCTATGTTCTTCCTCTGCAGGTTCGTTTCTTCCCCTTCAGAATTGTAGTGTGGACACCCTATGCAGGGGAGTAGCATTCCTATCAGACAGTGCCCCTGGAGCAGCTTCAGCTTGACTTTCATCCTAACCTGAGCTTACCTCAAGAGTCATCCTTGGTGCTATGATATAGTCAGGAGTCAGCTGTATAGATGTGTACCTGCCTAAGCAGGGACTGTAGCCAGAAACCCCAGATTCTTTTTCTGACCACCCAGAACAGAACACATAGTGCCATCCAGTAAGTTTGTGTGTGTGTGTGTGCGCGCGCATGCGTGCTTGCCTGCATGCTGTGGGACAATGGTTTTGTAATTTGTAAAGATTTGTCACTTGTATTTTAGTAAAATGTTGATTGGCCAGTAGCTAGGTAGGAAGCAGAGGGTGGGGTGATGAGAACAGGAGAATTCTGGGAAGAGGAAAGAGTCAGTCTGCAG